>CABHPP010142686.1:0-17212 GCA_902168425.1 Peromyscus attwateri
ATGCTTACGGTTCAATGCCCGTGCCAGGCCTTGGGGAATCAGGGAGACCTTCCAGCATTCTCTGCGAGCGTTTATTGATTAGCTCCGGAGCAGGAGACAACCGCGGTCAGCACCGGGGTCACGACTTAGTCACTCCCAGCCATCATTTGCTGTTGAAGTGCTGACAGTTGGGCTGTGAAAGTATGTACATAAAATGGAAAGCGCTCAATCCCACGTCTCTTCTTCTGTGCACTTCGGGTCTCTTTAAGTCCTTTTCCCCAGCCCTGGGAAATTGGAGGCGTAAGTTGCTTGGTTTGTGGAGAAAGTGAGGGTAGCTGGTGGGAGCTATTGGGAAGAGGTTGGAAGGGTCTTAAAAGAGAGGGAAAGGGAAATTTGAAAAAAGAATCTTGCCTGCCCAACTAGAATTAAGCTCCGTGCCTGTTTTCTGCTCCATCCTCATCATGTGGCCTGGATCCCAATAGTCTTTGCAGTTGATGCCCACTGTGTGTGTGAATGGAGGAAGCAGGGGTTTGATACATTTTATAGGGAGAGGTGTCCGTCTCTAGAGTTAGGGATGGTTGGTGGACTTCTTTTGGTCCTCAGGTTCTCTTTTTGCCAACTTGGGTAACCCAGGGTTTTAGGCACTGGGCAGGTTAAAACAGTGGCCTGGGTGGCAGACTCCGGTGGTTTGTGGCCACTCTGCTACATCCACGTGGATCTTACATGTTGGGCGCCAGGTGCTTGTTCTTTGGGTGGTCGCTTGAGATCCGGTTCTGGTCCTCCTGTCATCGGCTTTTTTTTGAGAAAGATGGAAGGTGCTTTTGCCTAGAGAGCACTTTTATAATTTCTGTTCTGCCTCGTGGGTCTTGGCTCTGAGGTGAGAGAATGCTTCTGTCTCTTCAGTTCTGTAAGGGCTGAGTTCTGTCCTCTGCCGTGGTTGGACTCTCCAGCCCCAGGTTGCTGTTTCCTCCCCCTGGCTCGCAATGCTTGTTGGGTTACTTTGCTTGCCAAATTAAAACTTGACCTTTTGTGAGTTCTCTGAGGATTTTTATCAGACATAAGTGGAACTGCCTCTGAAGGGGGGTGTGTATTCAAGGTGGTGCTGGCAGGGTGGGGGTGGGGGGGAGTGGTCTTTATGTTCAATGAGTTTTGCCCGGGAGACAGAATTTCTACTTATGGTTAAAATATTAGAGTTCATAGGATTTCCATTTAGCGTTTATTTCGTGTCTTCGATGTTAATATATTTGAGCCTTAGTTTCCTCATGCTAAAAAAAAAAAATAAGAGTAATATTAATCCAAGTTTGGCATTGCATATATAGTAAGCCTTGAAGTGCATCAATTTATTTCATTTTAGTTAGTATCTACACTTCAGAGTGCAACCTTAAGTGTCTAGTAAGTTTTGTTTTGGGGTGCCTATGTGACTCTGCAATTTTGGGAGCCTTGTTTCAGGCTTTTCTAATATTTTTAGATATTTAATTTACATTTATTTCAAAATCAGTATGTCATCTCCCCCCACCCCATTTTTTTTGAAACAGTGTCATGTTGTACCCAGCTGGCCTGGTATTCATTATACTTACTGTAGCCAAGGCGATAGGCTGACCTTGAACATGTGCTTCTCCTCCTGTTAGTCTCCCATGTGAACCACTTAGCCTGGTTAAAACAAACTTTTTTGTTGTTGTTTTCTTTTTAAGATAGGGTCTCCTGGCTGGTAGTGGTGGCCCACACCTTTAAATCCCAGCACTTTCCGGAGGTAGAGGCAGGTGGAGCTCTGTGAATTCCAGGCCAGCCTGGTCTACAGAGCGAGTTCTAGAACAGGCACCAAAACTACACAGAGAAACCTTGTCTTGAAAAGCAAAGCAAAGCAAAAAAGTTTGTTTTAAAAAAAAAAAAAAAAAAAGATAGGCTCTCTCTATGTAGCCCTGACTAACTTTGAACTTGTGGCTATCCTCCTGCCCATGTGTGCTGGGGTTACAGGTGTGCGCTACTATGCCTTCTTGATGTATAGTTTACATATGATAAAATGGGCAGACTTTACCTGTTGAGTTGGATGCTTTGAAAAACCATGCGTTGCCTGGTGTGATGGCACATGCCTTTAAATCCCAGCCCTCTGGAAGCAGAGGTAAGCGGATCACTGTGAGTTCAAGGGTTGCATAAGGAGACACTGTTTCAACGGAAAATAAAAGCAAACAAAGTAACAAAAGCCACCCTTTAAGAAAAAAGATACCACCACCAACAACAAAAAGGAAAACCATGTATACTTTGTAACCCGTCCCAATCAAAATGTTTACATTTATATCCCCAGAAGGTGAACTCATGCTGTCTTGAGGCCAGCCCCCTGCCCCATTTTACTTATTTCAAATGACACAAGGCCAGCATTAGAGCTGTGGTTTCTAGTTGTGCTGGTTGTTTGCTGTCCAGTGTTAGGGCTGTCGTTTGCACTGGAGTCTCTGTGCCTGGCCACTCCTGGAGTTGCAGTGTTTCGTGTGGCTCAGAATGCATCCTTGGTTATCAAATACTCGGAATAAAAACACCCCCTTGACATACCTACTCCTTTTCCTACTTCAGTTACTAGTGTGTTGTTTCCTTCCCAAGCCGTTTCCTATGCATTGTACTTTTTTTGCGTGTGTATGTAGTATATATGAGTGTTTCTATGGGTATCCATGCACATGTGTGTACATGCCTGTGAAAGCCCAAAGTCGACACTGGATATTCTCAGTTGCTCTCTTATTTATTACGTTCAGCCTCCTGCTGAGCCTGGAGCTGGCCAGTTTGGCTAGTGTAGCTAGCCAGTTTGCTCTGGTGATTCCCTACCTGTCTCCAGTGTGCTGGTCTGTTATAGGCGGCTGCCACACCTGCATGGCTTCTGTGTTGAGTCTAGAGAGTTGAACTCCCATCCTTATGCTGTGTTGTGGCAAGTACTTTATTCACGGACTCATCTCCAGCTCTCTCTGTGCATTTTACTGTAGCATACTGTCCAGGTTGCTCTTTTTTTTTCCCCCTGATGGATTATTTTTGAGATTTTTTTTTTTTCATGTTGGAACACAGAGATTTACCTGAAGTCTTTACTGTGTGACTTCTTAGTAGTGTGTAGTATGTAGTGTACTGTATTTAGTATATTTAAGCCTCTTTTCTTTAATGGTAATTGTTCAGTGAATGGAAAGGAAATACACCTTCCAGTCTAAGGCTTCTCTTTAAAACTCTCTCTCTCTCTCTCTCTCTCTCTCTCTCTCTCTCTCTCTCTCTCCTCAGACAGTGGTGGTGCACACCTTTAGGAGAAGAGGCAGGAGGATCTCTGTGAGTTCGAGGCCAGTCTGGTCTACAGAGAGAGTTCCAGGACAGCCAGGACTACACAACCCCCCCCCTTTCACACAAACACACACACACAGAGTATTTAGTGTCATCATGCCACAAGTATATGAAAAATTTCTCGTGTCTCCAGATGTGTGTGTGTGTGTGTGTGTGTGTATGTGTGTTTTCAGAAACATTTCTCAAGCTGGTGTGGCTCAGCAGGTGAAGGCACCTGTCACCAGTTCTGATGACCTGAGTTCAATTCCTGGAACCCACTTGGTGGAGGAAAAGAACTGACCCCTGCGGCTTGTCCTCTGACCACCACCTAATACAGCATGTGGGTGGGTACCCTCACATACACACAAATAAGTGTAGTAAAGAATAAAAATTTGAAAAAAAAATTCTGTATCTCAGGCTATGAATTATATTTCCTGGTTTCTTTTACTTAGCAATATGTATTTATGGTTCTTCTATATCTGTTTATGGACTGATGGCTTATTTCCTTTTAGCAACAAATAATATTCCATTCAATAGAAATACCATTTTTTAAAAAGATTTATTTATTTATTATGTATACAGCACGTATGACTGCAGGCCAGAAGAGGGCACCAGATCTCATTACAGATGGTTGTGAGCCACCATGTGGTTGCTGGGAATTGAACTCAGGACCTCTGGAAGAGCAGTCAGTGCTCTTAACCTCTGAGCCATCTCTCCAGCCTGACTTAAGTTTTTTTAGACATACTTGGATAAATTAGGAGTGCAATACTAGATCAGATATGCCAGATCAAATATATGTTTGGCTTTATAGGAGACTGCTGAGCTGGCTTCCAAAGTGATCATTTTGTAATGGCAATATTTTTTAACATTTATGTCCAAGTGCCCCAGATGTACTAGTCATATTTGTAGTTGGTTGTTTTTCACTCATTTGCTCTTTGGGGCCCACCACCCAACTCCCAAATAAATCACACAGAATCTTATTATTACTTATAAATTCCTAGCCTTAGCTTGGCTTGTTTCTTGCCAGCTTTATCTTTAATTATCCCGTTGACCTTTTGCCTCTGCGCTTTTACCTTTCTCTATTTCTGTATACCTCTCTTTACTTCTTACTCTGTGGCTTGCTGTGTAACCGGGTAGCTGGCCCCTAGGGTCCTCCTCCTTATCCTGTTCCTCGATCTTTTCTTCCCAGATTTCTTCTCCTATTTATTCTCTCTGCCTGCCAGCCCCTCCTATCCTTTCTCCTGCCTTGCTATTGGCCATTCAGATCTTTATTAGACCAATCAGATGTTTTAGACAGGCAAAGTAGCACAGCTTCACAGAGTTAAATAAATGCAACATAAAAGAATGCAACACATCTTTGCATCATTAAACAAATGTTCTACAGCATAAACAAGTGTAACACATCTTAAAATAATATTCCACGACAGAAGTCAGTCTTGTCATGCTGTCTGTGAACTCACTATCTGGGATGAATTAATATTCAGTTACTGCTGTTGATGGTTCGCTTTTAGCATGGTTTCGCTTTGTGTGATTTGAAGGATTTTTTTTGTTTTGTTTTGTTTTTGTTTTTTGTTTTTCGAGACAGGGTTTCTCTGTGTAGTTTTGGTGCCTGTCCTGGATCTCACTCTGTAGACCAGGCTGGCCTCAAACTCACAGAGATCTGCCTGCCTCTGCCTCAAGTGCTGGGACTAAAGGTGTGCACCACCACCATCACCACCATCACCACCACCATCACCACCAGCACCAGCACCAGCACCACCACCTGGCTTAAATGTCTTTTTCTTTCCTTTTTCTGTGCTCACTCTTTTGTATGTCGTATGTGGGATTTCAGGTGTTCAGCTGGCCTGCAGGGGTCCTAGTCTAGAATCTGTATGACTTGGGGGTCAACGGTCCTGCCCTCGGAGGTAGCTGATTTAGATCGCTCATAAATACATGTCCTGGTTCCATTCCTGGCCACGAGTCTGTTTGCACCTTCCCACTTTTCCAAACGCGTAGCATTACGTAATCTGCATTCTCCGCAGAGACTGACAGTGGCATTTTAAGTTTCTTTTCAGCTCCAGTCTTATCCCCAGCCTTCAACAGTGAGTCTGGTTTAAATGCCTCATATTTTCCACCCTCCTTTGGAATCCTATTGCCCTGCAGGAGGTGCAGGTTCTGGACTCAGAGTCCTGCAAGTCTATGGCTTCATCCTGCTCATAATTAATGTTTCTTATTGTGTTTCTGATCCCAATGGGAGCTTTTCCTGTTTTTAAGCTCTGTCTTTTGATTCCTATTACATTTTCCCCATTGGTTTGAAGGGGTTGCAGTGAGGTGTCCCCAATGTTGAATAGAGGTCTGAATTGATCTTAAGATCATACCACTGTCTTCTCCTTATTCTTGTCCCTTCATGTACCAGAGTTGACAATGGGCACTAAATTTTTTTTTCTTTGCTAAATGGATACTTATAGTGTTTTGCTAGTATCTGTAATATTTCCCGAAGGCTTTTGGTTGATGTCTCTTGTCCATTTAAGGATGTTTCTTCTATTCTTGTTTTTTTGAGTGTTGAATTTTATCAGTGGCTTGTTCTTGGCATTTGCTGAGGTGGTCTTTTTTCTTTCTTTCTCTTTAGTATGGTAGAAATAGGGTAGACTGCTGGGGCTGGAGAGATGGCTCAGTGGTTAAGAGCACTGGCGGCTCATCTAGAAGACCCGGGTTTGATTCCCAACACGGCATGGTAGCTCACCACCATCTGTAACCCCAGTCTCAGTGCTCCAATACCCTCTTCTGGCCTCTGTGGACCCAGGGCAAGTGCATGGTGCACAGACATACATGTGCAAAACAGCCATATACATATAAACAAAAATAAAAAAAAACTTTAAAAGAGTTAGGATGGACCGCCTTGTATTGTAGTTAATTGAAAGACATGTCTACAATTCAATTTTTTCTTTGTTTTAAACAAATTTCTGAACAGAGTCTCAGTTTGTGATTACTGGCTGGCCTAGAACTCACTGTTTAAGCCAGACTGGCTTCAATTCATGGCAATTCTCCTGCCTCAGCTACCCAAGTGCTGACATTACAGGCATGTAGCACTCTGCCCAGTTATATTAAATTATTTATATATATTTGGTTTATATATATATTTATATATATTAAATAATTATATATATGTTTGGATATATATATTATATATGTTTGGTTTTTTAAGACAAGATTTCTTTGTGTAGCTCTGGCTGTCCTGGAACTCACTCTGTAGACCAGGCTGGCCTCAAACTCACAGAGATCCACCTGCTTCTGCCTCCAGAGTGCTGGGATTAAAGGCGTGCACCTCTACACCTAGCAATTTTTAGAGACAGCCCTGTGGTCTCAAACTCACTCTGTAGGTGGGGATGACCTTGAACTTCTGATCCTTCTACCTCTATCTCCTGAGTTCTGGGAATACAGATTTGAGTCACTAAGCATGGTTTATGCAGTGTTATTGTTGGAACTCAGGTCTAGCAAACCCAGTAAGCATTTCTTGCATGTTGGTCAAGCACTGCAAATGAGCTGCCTCTCCAGCCCCTGGATCTTTATGTGTATTGTTAACACTATTAATTAGTCCCTAAATTAAAAGAGGACTGGAATGCTGTGATAACCAGGTTTGGACTGAATACCTTTGTGACTGAGCTGCACTGTTTTTGGAGTGCCCGAGAGCTGACATTTATTAGGCACTTAGGTCGAGCCAAGCATTGTGCTGAACAGTTCACAGGATTGGTTTGCTAGTCAGCATCGCGCCACTGAGGTTAAGTTCGGCTGCTCAGAGCTCTGGGAAGTTGTAGGGTATGTTACTGAATGTTTTTTATTGGAACCCAGAGAACGCTCTCAGATTTGTTCCAAGAAGATATCGAGGGTTTTAAATTTATTTTCCCTGGCACTCCTTTTAATCTGAAAGAGAAAAGAATTAGAGGAAGGATATCTGAGAATTTTCCCCTGAAATGAGCAAGGGAGTTAGGTTATTTATTTATTTATTTAATCTATTTTATCTGTCTATCTATCTATCTATCTATCTATCTATCTATCTATCTATCTACCTATCTATCTACCTACCTACCTACCTCCCTACCTATCTATTTATTTTTTGGGACAGGTTTTTTCTGTGTAACAGCCCCGGCTGTCCTGGAACTCGCTCTGTAGACCAGGCTAGCCTCAAACTCACAGAGATCCACCTGCCTCTGCCTCCCGAGTGCTGGGATTAAAGGAGTGCGCCACCATGTGTTTGTTTGTTTTTTTTTGTTGTTGTTGTTTTATTAAAGGTAGTTTTGATTGTAGTAGTAACAGTCTGAGCTTAGACCCACCTGTATATCACATGAAAAGTCAGGGAATCTTGACAGATTTCTTCAGGAGACTGTGCATTTGCACATGGGTTTTCCATACCCCAGTGCTGTGTGTGTGTGTGTGTGTGTGTGTGTGTGTGTGTGTGTATGTGTATGCGTGCCACACACACACCTGTGCCTCTGCTTGTGCTTGTGTGTGCTGGTGCATGTGGCGGCCAGAGGACGACCTCAGGCGTTGTTCCTCGGGTACCATTCGCCTTGGTTTCTGAGTTAGCCTCTCTGACTGGCAGGCTGTCACATCTGGCTAGAGAGCACAGCAGATCCACCGGTCTGCCTCCTCAGGGCTGGGATTGTAGCTGTTTGTCACCAAGCCTGGTTCAGTTCAGTTACTTTCCTTTTTGCTTCTGTGTCTGTGTGTGGTGTGTGTCTGTGTGTTCATATATGTGTGTTGTCTTCATGAGTGTTTCTCTGCCTTACACAGACAGGTCTCCCGCTTGAATCCAGAGCTTGCTGATTCATCTAACCTAGTGAGTCAGCTTGCTCTGGGGAGCCCCATCTTTGCCTGCTGAGCACTTGGATGAGTGCATGCTGCCAGGCCCATTTCACATGTATGTGGGTGCTGGGAATCCAAATCCCAGTCCTCATGTTGTGTGGCCAGTGGGGTCACTGAGCTATTCCCACCCAGCCCCTAGGTTTTTTTATTTATTTTTATTTTTATTTTTTTAAAAAACACGGGGTTCCATGAACTCAGATCTTGGTGCTTTCCAGGCAAGCGAGTCACTGCCTGAGCCCGCTCTCTAGCCCCGTACCTGATTGCTTTGATGTGATGGAGGTACAAAGGTTAAGAAACTAACAAGCCAATTCAAAGGAAAGGGAGGCTCACTTAACACTTAGTGCAGGACAGAGACGTTCTGGAAACATTTCCAGAGCATTCTTCCCCTCTGCATTAGTCTGTGTGCTGTGGCAATTACTTAACCTCCGCCTGTACACAGTGTCCGACTCTGTAGCACACTGTCTTCCTAGGACAGAACAGAGGAGGATTCTTGCTGCCCTCTCCCCCAAGCTCATCAAGGGCACCGCTGTCTTGGTGATTTCTTTCCTTTTTTCATTTTCTCCTGCTTCTTTTGCAGAGGGTGATGTGCACAGCGGGATGGAGAGAAAGGGCTTTTACAGCCACGTTATTGGCTACCTAAAGTAATTGCTTCATAACCTTAGGTCTCAGTGTCCTCAGCTAGTTCTAACATGCACAGTCCTGATTGCTCCTAGGGCCTATCAAGCACAGTCCGGATTTCTCAGTCTAGGTTTTTTTTTTTGTTTTGTTTTGAAGACATGGCGAGTCTTGCTTTATTTCCAGGCTGGCCTGAATTCAAAATCCTTTTGCCTCAGCCTCCTGAGTACTGGGATTACAGGCAAAGCCACACCTGGCTGGGTTTTTTTTTTCCAGCTGTGACTTCTTCCAGAATTGAGAAGTGACAGGCATGGGAAAGGATGCTGTAGGCAGGGTAACAAGAAGATCAAGCAGTTATGTTTTATTAATATGTAATCCGTCCATTGACACGTCATCTGTGTGTCTGATGACAGGCCCCAGTGCCATGTGCTAGGTAGGGGATGGGAGCTGACGGTGGCAGCCCCCAGCCTGGGTAGGTGATTCTCCTGTTTTCTCTGCTAATAGTATTTGGATAGACCGCTGCTCACTTCAGCCTGCCCAGTGGGCTTTCAGATTGTATTATTTGATTGGAAGGAACGGAACCTGCTAACTAGATGCCTGGCTTACCAAAATTGCTGCAGAGAAGCTGCAGAGTGGCGTTTTGGTCCGCCGAAGAGGGAGGTCACAGTGCAAGCATACTCTCAGAGCGAGGAAAGGCAGCATGGGCGTCGCTTCTGTTTGTGTGATGGGCTCGTTGTCAGTCAAATGCCAAATACAGAAACAGTGATCCAACTGATAGAGAGTCAGCCAAAAGTAACCAAAAAACCCCCTTTTATTATTAAAAATGCTATTTGTGTACACTGTTGAGTATATTATGCCTCAAGTGATATTATGATGATGTAATGATATTATGGACTATTTGTGAATCTTTTTATTTATTTATTTATTTTTGAGGCAGGGATTCTGTGTAGCCCCAGCTGTCCTAGAACTAGCTCTGTAGACCAGGCTAGCCTTGAACTCACAGACATCTGCCTGCCTCTGCTGCCTCCCAAGTGCTGGGGTTAAAAGAGTATACCAGCACCACCCTGCGAAATTTTTTATTTTTATCTGTATTTTTTTGAGACAAGGTCTTACCCTACTGTGTAGCTCTGATTGATCTCTGTAGACCAGGCTGGCTTAAGCTCACAGAGATCTGCCTGCCTGTGCCGCCTGAATGTTGGTATTAAAGACGTGTGCCCCCATACCTGGCTGTTTGTGATATTTCCCTTTTTCTTTCCTTTTTTTTTTTCTTTTAGGTTTTTTGAGACAGGGTTTCTCTGTGTCGTTTTGGTGCCTGTCCTGGATCTTGCTCTGTAGACCAGGCTGGCCTCGAACTCACAGAGATCCGCCTGGCTCTGCCTCCCGAGTGCTGGGATTAAAGGTGTGTGCCACCACCGCCCGGCCTTGTGATATTTTAAAACTAAGCATGCAGAATTGAAGACAAAGTAAACTGAAAGACTGTATTTATTTATTTTTGAGACAATCTCTTGTAGTCCAGGCTGGCCTCAAATTCTTTGTGTCGCTGAGCTGGTCCTTGAACTCTGATCCTCCTGCCTCTACCTCCCAGTGCTGGAATTACAGGCATGTGCCACTATACCTGGTTCTTCATTGAACATTTTTTTCAGTATGATTGAAATTTTGTGATAATTTAGTACCTAACAGTTTATTAACTCAGTGATAAGTTCTTAGAAGTTCTTTACTCTAGGAATGAAAGACAAAATTCACTATGACATGTAGGATAGTCTCACTGTGTGCTCCATCCACGCACCCTCCCGTCACCCCCACTCAGTCACATGCTGACAGTTTGCTGTCTCTGACACCCTGCTTTCTCTAGGTCATGAATTTGGGGTACTGCAGAATGTGGTGTTTTGATGTTGGCGTTTTTCCCTTTGCTACTTTTCACTTGTGTTTAAGCTTCCTTTGTATCATTTCCTGACTCAGCACTTCATTCTTTTTTATTGCTGAACGACATTGCTTTAGGAATGACTCTAGGAAGAACTGTACTTTATTTACACAGCCACCCATTGAAGGGCATCTCTGTTGCTTCCAGGGTTTGTCAACTCAAAATGAAACCGACCGGGGCTGGTTGTGGTGGAGCACATCTTTACTCCCAGCACGAGGAGGGCAGGGAAAAAAAAAAAGACTGAAACTACTCAGGTGTAGTGGCACACACCTGTAATCCCAGCACTTGGGAAGTACAGACAGGCATAGCCGGTGTTCAAGGCCAGCCTCAGCTACATAGTGAACTCAAGGCTAGCCTGGGCTACATAGCAAGACTTTATGTAAAAACAAAACAGGAACATTTGGATGGAGGTTTCGTGTGAAATAAGATTTGAGTTTAGTTGGATAAATAGCCCTGTGTGACACCTGGGTCAGACGGTCAGAAACTGCCTGCTGCCTTCTAGTGCTACTGTTTGTCCGTTGTCTGGAATAGGCAGGAGTTCCTTCTGCTCTCCATTCTTGTCAGCATCTGGTATTGTCAGTTTTTTTCAATTTTAGCCCTTTTAATAGTTATGCCATGGTATCTCTTTATTGTTTTAACTTGTTATTTTAAACTTATTGAACATATTTTCACATTATTACTTACGCTCTGTCTTCTTTGGCAAGGCATCTAATTAGACCTTTTGGCCATTTGAAAACATGTATTTTTTATGTGTGTGTGTGTGGGGGTGGAGGTCAAAGGACAGCTTGCAGGAATTGGCTCTCTTCTTCCACCATGTGGGTCCCGGGGATCCAGTTCAGTTTGTCAGGTTTGGTGGTACGCACTTTCACCCACTGAACCATCCTGCTGGCTGGCCTATTGACTGTATTTTAATTGGACTTTTTTTTTTTTTGTTTGTTTTTTTTTTTTTTTGTTTTGTTTTTTGATACTGAGTTTTAAGCTTTATTTCTAAAATTTGTATGGAAGACCTTTCTTCTGTATGTGCTTTGGAAAAGTATTTGTTCATCTGCGTGTGTGATGTGAGTGTGGCCACTGGTGCCGTGGTGTGCATTTAGATGTCAGAGGACAGCCCCCGGGAGTCAGTTCTCCTCTACTTGGATGTGGATCCTGGGGATCAAACTCAGCCCACCGGTGCTTTTACTCACGGAGCTGTGCCACGGGCCTGAAGATTCTTCATCCTGCCTGTTTTCACTTTTTTATAATAACTTTGCAGAATAGTTCATTTTGATAAAATTCAACTTAGAAGTTTTTTCTCTCACGAGTTGTTGTTTTTGGTGTTCTGTGTAAAAAGTTGTTCCTTCAGTTTGGCTTTGGGCCAAGAATATTAAACGGCCTTGTCTAGGAACTTGGAGTTTCAGCTTTTAGATTTGAGATACTTTGCTTGTGTGTCACAGCTGGGGCTCTGGTCTTCTTTTACACTTTGTAGTGTCTGCATCATGACTTTAACTTTTGTGGGAAGAAGCTCCTGCCTGAGAAGATGGCTGGATGCTCCGAGGAGCAGGCAGGTTTGTGTGGACAGAGCCGGTGGGCGTGTGTCTTTGTGTGTCTGCAGGATGAAGTACAGGAAAAAGGGGCGGAGAGTCCTGGGATCAGGAGGTCATAGACTTTCATTTGTTCATTAATCTGGGTGAAGGCTTTGGCAGTAGAAATGGGAAAAAAAAGGGGGGTGAGCGTGAGAGTGACTGGGAGGAAGGAAATGGCAGGGTTTGAAATTAGAGTCAGTGTGTGAAGAGGATGGTCGAGAGATACTGGTTATCTTTAGACCGTGGCTGAGAAAAGGCAGAGGTCCAGGAGAGCGAGTGGAAGGAAGGAGAGAGTTGTGCTTACATTCATGCCAGTATTGATGTTCAGGGTCCTGCCTCAACAGCAGGGGCTTACGGTCAGCTGTGGTGGGCGCCAGTCCTTGTTGGGTGCAGATCTGTTGAAAGCCTGACGGCGGAGATGCAGATAACAATGCCCTCGAAGCATTGCCTGAGGAAATAATTGACGGCACTCTCAGTTTTTGTGCCCCGCAAGTTTGCACTTGAGGTAATCTGAATCCCGACCTTGGTTAAATGAACAGGTACCTTAATGTCTGCAGGAGCCAATTCTAGGCAGGGATTTGAATGCAAGCGTTTTGTTCAGGAGGTTATCCCAGGAAAAACCGTTAGACCGAGAGGAGTGAGGTAGGAACAAGAAGACAGCAAATAAGGGGTTAGCTAATTACCCATCGTGTTAGTGGGAGAGTGGCTGTAGCTTGTTCTCACTGACCCCCGGGAGCCAGTGTGAAACAGGTATCATGGAGTGGGTGAGGCAGCAGTGACCCTTCTGTACTGTCTCCGTCAGCCACTGGGTAAGAATGTTTCCAGCCGGTAGATTATAGTGTTTCAGCAGACCTGCCCTGAAGGAATCAAAACAGACTCCAGAGCTTGGGGATGGTGTCGGGGAGGGGCGGGGCGAGCAGCTGCTGCCAGTTTGGGATTCAAGGACTTGGTAAAGTGTAGACGGTGTGGAGGAGGAGGAAACCCTTTTGACACCTCCCCTAATACCATTTTGCGGTTCCAGCATCTCCAGCTCATTTTCTCTGGGATGTCATTTAAGCATTGTATTTCAGGTTTAAGTAAGTCATCCCCACAGCACATCAGGACTGGCTCTGGATGTTTTTATTTTATTAAATCCTGATCCATGAGCCAGTACCCCCTATCAGTCAACACACCTTTTCTTACCAGCATATACTGGGCCTCCACGTTCAGCACTCAAGATCCTTCCCCAGATGTGTCTTGCAGCTGCTCCAGCTCCAGCAGGTGTTTGCTGATTCAGCTCCTCTCTTCCCAAAGCACAACTGACAAACAAGTCTGGCCGCCTCCTCCTCCTCTTATTCTTCTTAATGATTTCTTCATTTTTATCGTATGTGCATTGGTGTTTTGCCTGCATGGACGTCTGGGTGAGGGTGTTGGATCTCCTGGAACTGGAGTTACAGACAGGTGTGAGCTGCCATGTGGGTGCTGGGAATTGAACCTGGGTCCTCTAGAAGAGTAGAATGCTCATAACTGTTACGCCATCTCTTCAGCCTTGGCCTCTTGTTCTTACTCTCTCAGAGGCAGGAATAGATCCTGGAAGATAAGCATCTTCTAGGACGTAATCCCAGCACAAGCCTGCCGGCAGGAGAGACGGTCATCTTGTAGCAAGAGGGTCAAAGCTCTCTTTACGGTTTCTCGAGTCTGTAGATTGCCTGTGTGCTTTCTGCTCTGGCACACACACACAGCCTCCTGATCGCCAGCTCTCCCCACCCATGTGGTATGTTCACTAGACTCAGTGAGCCTGCATGGACACATCGTTCACTCCCAGATTGGTAGTTTACGTTATGGTTGACTTGGTGTTGTGTGCTCTTGGGTTTAAACAAATGGTATAGTGGCATGTCCCAGCCGTCATCAGACTGAATAGTTTCACTGCACAAATATCCCTCCGTGTTCATTGGATTCATTGCCCACCTTAACTCAAGTGCCACCAGTCTTCACTGTCTTTGGAGTTTGGCCTTTTCATGGGGGTTGTATGGTTAAAACCATGCTTTTCGTCCTTTTTGGATTGGTTTTTGTGACAGGGTCTCATTTAGCCTCGGCTGCCCTTGAACTTGCTAAGTGCTGGGATTACAGGTGTCCACCACCATCGCTACTAGTTGGCTTTTTTCCCTTCGTCATTTTTGATTAAGTGTCTTCAATGTCTTAATGACTTCGTGGCTCATTTCCTATTAGAACTGAATAGTTGATCTCTTCACCCACTGAAGGCCGATGTGGTTGTTTTCAAGATTTGGCAGTTATGAATAAAGCTGCTATGAACATCTGTGGTGTTTTGTAGATGTACGTTTTCACCGTCTCTGCCTAAATACCCAGGCTCGTGTGATACTGGCACATCTCGTTCTGTAAGAACCTGGCCGACTGTCTTCAAAGTGTCTGGACCTGTTGTTTTGCATCTTCACTAGTGTGTGGGATGTCTTCTCCACTTTGGCTGTTTTCACAGGCACATGGTGCTGTCTCTTGTTTTAATTTTCTGTATGTGCTTGTGTGTGAGTGTGCAGGTGCATGTGAACATGTCTGTGGAGGCCAGAGGCCCTTTGTTATTGTTGTTGCTATTTTTGTTTTGTTTCTTGAGATGGGGGTCTCACTATTATAGCCTTGGCTGGCCTGGAACTCACTGTGTAGACCAGGCTGCCCTCAAACTTAGAGAGATCCACCTGCCTCTGCTTCCTCTGTGCTGGAAAGGCATACGCCACCACACCTGGCCCTAACTTTATTTTTAGTGAAGTCCAGTCTTGCAGTTCTTTCCTGGGTTCTGCCAGGGGTGTTATAGCTAAAGACCCTCACCAGGACTGGAGAGATGGCTCGGGGTAAGAGAGCTGGCTGTGCAGACACCCGAGGACTGGAGTTGGGATCCTGGCCATGTTTGCACCTCCAACCCCAGCACTGGAGGGTGGGAAGAACAGAGACAAGAGGATTTCTGGGGCTTGCTGCTTGTAAGCCTAGTTCCTCCAGGTTCAGTAAAAGACCCTGTGTCAGAGCTCCTGATGTCTTCTCTACAAGTATGGGTACAGAGACTTACTCCATACACCATATACTGCACACACACACACACACACACACACACACACACACACACACACACCACACGCACAGAGTCATTATCCGCTGAATGTGGTGGCCCACACCTGTGGTCCCAGCACCTGGGACGCTGAGGCAGGAGGATTACTACAGTCGGAGGCTAAGACTGGACTACCTAGTTAGCCTTGTTCAAGCCATCCTAGGTTACAGTGTGAGATCCTGTCTGAGAAAACAAAAACCAGAGTCTTCACCATAATCCCAGGTTGTTTGTTTTCTCTTGTGATTTCTGGGAGTTGTATAGTTTTATGTTTGAAAATTAGGCCATTTTGAGTTTATTTATTTATTTTTTTTTTTGGTTTTTTGAGACAGGGTTTCTCTCTGTAAGTTTTGGCGCCTTTCCTGGATCTCACTCTGTAGACCAGGCTGGCCTCAAACTCACAGAGATTCGCCTGGCTCTGCCTCCCGAGTACTGGGGTTAAAGATGTGCGCCACTGCCGCCACCACCACCCAACATTTAATTTTTGTGACAGGTATAAAGTCTGCGTTTAGATGAATATTTTTGCTTGTGGACATCCAATTCTTATAGTACCTTTTGTTGACCACTTTCCTCCATGGGATTGCCTTTTGATAGTGGGAGTCTTGAAGCAGGTGGCGTCTGGCCTCCGGCTTTTTATTTTTATTTTTTTAAGATACCATCTTAGCTATTCTTAGGTTTTTGTCTTCTGTGTAGACATTAGGATGAGTTTATCGATATTTACCAAGTAAGTTGCTGGGAGTTTGGTTGAGATTGCATTGAATCTATAGATGGAGTTTAAAGAAACTGGTGTCGGATTGGCGATTTAGCTCAGTGGTAGAGCACTTGCCTAGCAAGCGCAAGGCTGGCCTCGAACTCACAGAGATCCGCCTGCCTCTGCCTCGCAAGTGCTGGGATTAAAGGCGTGCGCCGCCGCCGCCGCCGCCGCCGCCGCCGCCGCCGCCACCACCCAGCTTTATTTTTTAATAAAATTAAAAATTTTGTTATTCATTTTTATGCATGACGTCATTCATTTCATACTCTAGTTTCTTGCCACTACATAGGAACTGGGTAGGTTTTGTGTATTGATCATGGGTGTGCTGACCTTGCTGTAGTTGCTTATCCGTGGGCAGGTCTTGGGAATTCTGTTGTGTGTTCTGCGTAGACAATCATGTCAAGGTGAACAAAGACAGTTTTATTTCTCTCCTCTCAAGCCGGTTGCTTTTCCTTTCCCTTTCCCTTCACGGTTTTAACTCCTGTAGTTTTCCATCCCAGATGCCTTTTCTGCTTCTGTGGCCCTCAGTGTGAGATTGCCTGTGAGCTGGGGGAGGGGGGAATGAAGGGGGAGAGGGGAAGTGGTGGGGGATTTCTTCCATCTCTGCAAGCAAACAGGAGGGCTTTCCTGAGTGTGTTTTTTTTTCTAGCATGTGCTACAAGGCTCTGTGTGGGGAGCTTGGCAGTTTGGAGTTCAGGCCTAGGGCTATGAGAGAAAGTAGTAAACTCACCTTCTTGGGTGGTCGCTTTAGTCCAGCTGCTCAGGCTTATTTCGTGTGTGTCTCCAGTGACTCCACGTGCATTAGTTTGGGTTTAGTAGTTGTGTTCAGTGGCTGAGGTGGTTATATGCTTACCCCAAATTCCAGGATCCAGAACTTTCTCGGGCTGGGTATTTAGGATTTATCTGTCATCTACTGCAGCTGTCCATTGCCCTATGGGAGTGAGTAACTCTGCAGGCGTTTCTTGGCTAGAGAATGTTCAGCCGGCTGGACGGGGTCCTCCAGGGAAGAGTGCAGCTGTGACCAGGTAGCCAGCTCTTAGGATTGAAAAGTAACCAAGCCACCTGGGGAAGGGGTCCGGGCCAGGACAGCATCCACTGCATTGTTACTGTAGTGTCTTCCTAAGTTGATTTTAGCCACCTCATTCAGTGTGTGTGTGTGTGTGTGTGTG
>CABHPP010142686.1:23485-44076 GCA_902168425.1 Peromyscus attwateri
TCTCTCTCTCTCTCTCTCTCTCTCTCTCTCTCTCTCTCTCTCTCTGTCAACTTTATTTTTATTTTATGTACATGGATATTTTGCCTGCATGTATGTCTGTGCACCACTTGTATGCCCTTAGAGTCCAGAAGCCAGCATGGGATCTCTTGGAGCTGGAGATACAGATGGTTGTTAGCCACCACATTCAAATACAAATGAAAGGAAATGCTTTTTACTTTTTTAAAATCTAATTTTTACCTTTTTTTGGTGGGGGGGAGGGGGAGGGCAGAGTCTTATTATATAGTCTAGGTTGACCTGGAACTTGCTATATAGACCAGGTTGGCCTTGAACTCAGAGATCTGCTGGCCTCTGCCTATTGAGTGCTGTGATTAAGGATGTGTGCCACCACACTCAATAATTTTTACTCCTTGATGGGAGCTTACAGCAGCCAGCCCTGGTACTCCATGCCTGTCATGGCAGCACTCAGGAGGATGAGACAAGGAAGATCCCAAGGTTGAGGTCAGGTTGGGTACACAGTAAGCTCAAGGCCAATGCTACTTCGTGAGACTTGATTGAATACAAAATGGTCTGGTGGTGTAGCTCTGAGGTAGAGCACTTGCTGGGCATATTCCCTGAATTCAGTTCCCAGCACTTGAGGAGGTGGTGGCTTTTTAGGGGAAGGGGTATAGTATACTAGAAGCAAAGACATACCATTGTGACCACCTTTAGCAAAGGACAGTCTGCTACAGAGCGAGGAGGGGACCTTAGAGTTAGCTGTTACAGTTCCCTCTACCCATGAAGCCACAGGCTGAAAAAGAGATCTGCAGCATGACCACAGATGAGTTTATAGTCAGACTGAGGGCTGCAGTTTAGAGATCTCCTTTTGTCAGTCTCCCTACCTGTTTGAGATGGGTCTCACTGTGTAATCTAGGCTGGCCTTGAGCTTGTAGCAATCCCCCTGTCTCAGTAACACTCTTCTTCTTTTTCTCTTCCTCCCTCTTTGATAGGGTTTCTCTGTGCATCCCTGTCTGTCCTGGAACTAGCTTTGAAGAACAGGCTGGCCTTGAACTCACAGAGATCCACTTGCCTCTACCTCCCGAGTGCTGGAGTTTACCTTCTTGACTCTCCTCTCCTCTGCTGTCCCTTCCTAATCCTTCAGCTCACTGCCTGAAGACACTGTGTGTTCCTCCTCTTGGAGTTCTCTCTAAGGCACAACTGTGGCAGCGTCTTGGCATGTAGTAGGCACAGGCAAGGTGTTTCCTCATCTTTCCTCTCCATGTATATCACGGTGGAACCACACTTCTATGGTACAGTGTATGGACTGCTCAGTACAGCTCAGCTTTTTACTGTGTCCTCTTCTCAGGTGCTCAGAATTTTGATGTCATACGACTATCAACTTACAGAACAGCTTGCAAGTTACGATTCGTACAGAAGCGATGCAACCGTAAGTCATTTCTTATTTCTTTGATGGGCAGATAGGGTTCCTGATATTATGAAATAATTTTAATATCATTCAGGCATACCATGAGGTTAGTTGAATTCTCTTTATCTTTTTGTAAAGAATTTATCTTTATTATTTTTAAATTGTGTATAAGTGTATGTCTCCAGGTGGGTTCGTGCACATAAGTGCAGATGCTCCCAGAGGCCAGATGTAGGCGGAGTTTTTCTGTTCCACCAGTCAGCTCTGTTCTACCAGCTGGCTCCCAAATAACCACACAGAGACTTAATTATAAATGCTCGGTTGATAGCTTAGGCTTATTACTGACTAGCTCTTACAATTTAAATTAGCCCATATTTCTTATCTACACTCTACCACGTGATGGTACCTTTTTTCAGCATGGCATATTCATCTCCTGTTTCCTCTGTGTCTGGCTGGCAACTCTAGTCCTCTTCTTCCCAGCATTCTCCCTGTCTGGCTCTCCCACCTAACCTCTACCTGCCTAACTGTTGGCCATTTAGCCTTTTATTAAACCAATCAGAAGGCGCCTTGGCAAAGGCACATCTTCACAGTGTACAAAATGACTATTCCACAGCAGGCAGAGGCATAGGATCCCTTGGAGCTGGGGTTGCAGACAGTTGTGAGCCTCCTGACATGGGTGCTGGGATCTGAACCTGGGTCCTATGGAGGAGCAGTAAGTGCTCTTAACCACTGAGTCAACTCTCCAGCCCCAGTTCATTCCGTTTGTCTTAAATATTTATCAGAATATAAGCTTTGTAAATGGAATGCCTTTGATGATATATTCCTGTTTCCCTTAAAATGCTTAACAAAATTCATGTTATAAGTAATGTTGCTAGAATGTATTTTTTAATTACATTTTTATTTACTGTGTGTGTGTGTGTGTGTGTGTGTGTGTGTGTGTTCACGTTATAGTTCACAGAGGGCAGAGAACAACTTTTAGGAGTCATTTCTTTCTTTCTGCCCTGTGGGTTCCAGATACCAAACTCAGGTCCTCAAGGGTTGCACATTTGCCTCGACTCACTGAGCTGTGGAGCCTGCTCCAGCCTTGACTCGCTGAGCTGTGGAGCCTGCTCCAGTTATTAGGACTTGGAATTAGTTATCAGTTCTGAGAGGACAGTTCTGAGAGGACATTTAAGTGGGAGAAAGTCTTTTGTACAACATTAATATAGTTACTAGCTTCTGAAAGAAAGGCCTTGGTGTTTTGATACAGATGCAGTGAAAATTGATTTTCTTGATTGAATTTAGTATAACACAAATCAACTTTTTTAAATAAGTAATGGCTATCATGTGGATTATAAAATATGTACAGATATATGTATACATGAATATTCTTTTACTGTCTGTGAGAGCTAACTGGGAATGGCATGGATTTTTGGAACATCAAAGTCCACCTCCGGTAACACACCTCCTCCAACAAGGCTAAGCCTTGTCCTTCCAAAATAGTTCCACCAACCTGGGACCAAGCATTCAAATATATGAGGGTATAGGTCCCTTCTCATTCAAACCACCACAGTAATGTCCGAAAACTGTATTCTTTTCCTTCCCCGTGTGTTGTACCTTCATTCTGCTGTGAGTTTTCTGTGTGTGGATGTACAGCATGAGCAGAATCAACTTTCAGTGTTGTCTGTGTTCTGTTGTCTTTATACCGTATATTGAAAAGTCACCCTTTTTCTTTACTGCCAAAGGTCCTCATATTCATCCATTAGGAGACAAGTGTAGGGGCCGGAGAGATGGCTCAGTGGTTCAGAGCACTGGCTGCTCTTGCAGAGGGCCTGTGTTCAGTTCCCAGCTCCCACACGGTGGCTCACAACTGCCTATTCTGTTCCAGGGGATCCAATGCCCTCTCTGACCTCCACAGGTATCAGGCGAATAAACATACATGCAGGGCAAAGCATTCATACAATAACAGTAAATAAAGATAGAAAATAAAAAAAGAAGAGCACAGGATGGTTCCCAGTAGTGTTCTCATGTGAGGATGTGGCTCAGTAGTTGAGAACACTTGCCGTTCTTTCAACAGACCTGGGTTCTATTCCAGCACCCACGTGACGGCTCACAACTGTCTGCAATTTCAGTTCTAGGGCACAGGACACCCTCTTCTGTCCTGTGGCATCTATGGACACTGCATGCTCGTCACACACAGACATACACGCAGGCAAACATTCATATACATAATTTTTTACAAAGTTACATTCTTCATTGAGTTTATTCTCTCCTACCTCCTCTATCTCTCAAACTTATGGTCTCATTTTCTTTATTGTTGTTGTGGTTATGGGCATGTGTATGCACATGCATGTCTGTGTCCATGTATTCCTAAATAAAATACAGTTTGCCCAGTCTATATAATATTTCTTGTGTTTATATGTTTCAGAGCTGACTACTTGGTATCAGGTAACCAATTTGGGGGCCTCTTACCTGGGGGAGACTATTTCCTGTCTCAATATTCCTTAGTTGTCTGTAGTTCTCTGTCCAGGGTTGAGGCCCCATAAGATTTCTTTCTTTCACATTGGCATGTCTGTTGGTGTTGTCCTTGTTCAGGTCTTGTTCAGGCAGCCATGTTGTCGAACCTTCATGGTGTAGCTTTCCCGTCATATCGAGAAGGCACTCTCTCACAGCAGACTTCCTGGTCCCCTGACTCTGGGAGTCCTTCCACCTCCTCTTTGGTGCTGTTCTCTGAGCCTTAGATACAGGAGTTAGGTCATACACGTATCAGTTGTGACTATGCAACACACTGTCACTTCCTTGTACTCTGCAGATTCATTGGTTGTGGTTTTCTGTAACAGTCTTTGTCTGGCTAGACCCTGGTGGCAGCTGTGGAGGACCTGGCCAGGCAGGCGTACATACCTGGTCGTCGTGTACCTGGCCTTTTACATGGGTTGCTTGGGATTTGGACTCGGGTCCTCGTGGTTGCATAGTAAATGCTCATACACACTGATCATCCATCACTTCTAGCCCCTTGGCCATAGAGAGTGAAGTTTGAGATGCAAAATGTTACTGAAGTTGCCAGACTAATATTACAAAATAAAGGTGATTCAGGATGATGTAGCAAATTGCTAAACAAGCTGAAAATTGGGCTGGCTCAGTGGTTAAAGGCACTTGTCACCAAGCTTGATGGTGCCATGAGTTGAATCCCCAGAGTCCACAGGGTGGAAGGAGAGAATCAACTCTTAAATATTGTCCTTTTACCTCTATACGTGTGCTGTGGCATGCACATATCCACCCACATACATACCAATAGCACTACACATAAGTCAATGTAGCAAAGATTTGTTTTAAAAGAGTAAAGTTCTTATGAGTAACTCTTGATATAGTTTTCCTTTCATATCATTAGCTGATAGAGGTCACATAGATCACTATTTACAAAGACCTGAAACACCAGTTACTTGAATGAAGTCTCAGGTGGTCAGCCCTGTTCTGGGGCTGCTCCTTGATGTCCATAATGAACATTCTGTATCCTGTCATGGATTGGGTTTCTCAGTGTTGTCTAAGGAGTTTCTGTCTTTTTTTTCCTTTTTTTTTTTTTTCAAGTTAACATTTTTCTATGTAGCCCTGACTTGTCTTGGCACTTGCTCTGTAGCCCAGGCTGGCCTCGAACTCACAGAGATCCGCCTGCCTCTGCCTCCCAAGCGCTGGGATTAAAGATGTGCGCCTTTATTCCCAGCTGAGTCTCTTTATTTTAAGCTTAAAAAATTAGTTGCTCAGTTTAAATGTCCAGTTGTGAGGTGGCACTGTCCTTTAAAATGGTTGACAGTTTATTTTCTTTGGTTTAGTTCATCTCGTTGATATTTGGAACATGATTGAAGCTTTCCGAGACAATGGCCTTAACACCCTGGACCATACCACTGAGATCAGCGTGTCCCGCCTCGAGACCGTCATCTCCTCCGTCTACTATCAGTTGAACAAGCGCCTTCCTTCTACTCACCAAATCAGCGTGGAGCAGTCCATCAGTCTCCTCCTCAACTTTATGATCGCCGCCTATGACAGGCTAGTACCTCATACGCCCACTTTTAAATCGTGCCCATCTCCTCATATCCCCCCCCCCCCCCCCCCCCCCCCCCCCCCCCACACACACACACTGCCTTGCTGACAGCCGTCAGCTTGGAGCCTCTGCTGAGGTGAATTACTCAGCCTACGTCCTCCCACATTCCGGACAGTCACTGCTGGTCTCTGGTGTGCCACAGGTCTGTCACAGATGGGGAATCACCCACTTGAGTCATATCGTCTGGTAAAATGATAGGCACTTCAGCAGACCTGTTCCCTCTCCAAGAATTAAGGAACATGCTTAAGCTTTGAACATGCTGATGTGGCTTTCTAGTTGACTTTAAGGCTAATCTTTCTTTACTCTGTAACACCAAACGCCTGTAGACTGAAGTTTTCTCCTGAACGTCTGAGAATCAATTTCAGACTTTTTCAATTTGACGCACTGTGCGGTAGGTAGACTTTGCAAGAAGAGCAAGAGACCACTTGAGTGTAGCGAAGTTCAAGTGGAAAGGATTTCCTCAGTTATAAAAGGCAAAGCAGAACCAAGCCTGTCCTGACGGGTGGAATGTGGAGGAATGGTTCTGTTCCAGGAGCCAAGAGTTCCTGTCTCTTCTCACTGTGGTTCTATTGACCATGGGGTTTGGATGGATACCTTCTCTTGCAATCTCAAACCCTTGATAGAAATTGTTGTTCTTTGTGACCAAGTAGCATTTGATCATGGCCCCGATTGGCAGGGCTAGCTAGGGGCTTCTTAGGGGTATAGCTTTTCCATTCTCAGGCAAGTCTGAGCAAGTCCCAGGCTTTGTCCTTATTTGGTTATTACCTGTGGGGCGGTGGGGGGGGGGGGGGGCTGGTAAGGAGAGTCGGCCCAGGCATACGTGCCTTGTCTAGTGTCAGGGGCATTGGTGATTGATTGTCCTTTGTTTGTGAACTGAGGCCCAGTTCTTAACTGTGTTATTAGGGCCTGTCATGATATTTGCCTGGCTTTCTCAGTCTCAAGGCAGGAAGGTGGAGATAGAGGTCTCCTGATGTGCTCCTCTGGCTTCTGCATGTACATGCATCGGCGCGCGCACACACACACACACACACACACACACACACACACACACACACACACACGGGGAGGGGGGAGAATAACTAGACAGTTTATCGGAAGAAACAGAGAAGGGCTGTGTAGAACTCTCCTGGTTCCTTCCCCAGTACTGCCAAAAGGGGGGGGGGGTATGTGTGTGAGAGGGAGGGGACATGAGTGGAAGAGCAGGCCAGACAGAACTAATCGATGCAGAGAGATGAAGAGGAAGGGGTGCACTGTGTTAGAGGGGGACTTGGTAATTTTCAGGTCAGTATGTCTACACCTGACATTGGATGTCAGAATATGTTATCACGTCTTTACTAATTCTGAGATCTGATAAGAACTTAGCTCTCCAGAAGTTTAAAATTGGCATCCTTGTACTGGAAACAAGAAAGGATCTGATTATTAAATCCTTCAAAGTTTTGCCATTTTATTGAATGGGGGTATTTATTGCTTAGGCTGGGGCGTTCCTTTGATATGTAGATTACCTAGTCACTTATTTTAATTGAGTCTTTCATATTTTGTACTCATAATTCTTCAAAATTAGAAATTGAATTCAATAATTAATTATTCTTAATTTCTTTTTGCCTTCAGATTTATAGTCAGTATTTTTGTCCAAATGTTTTCTGAGTGGTATTGTAGAATATTTTCTGAGGATTTATTTTATTTTACTTTTTTAAAAGATGAGAGTTTTGCCGGGCGGTGGTGGTGCACGCCTTTGATCCCAGCACTTAGGAGGCAGAGGCAGGTAGAGGCCGGCCTGGGCTACAGAGCGAGTTCCAGGAAACTCTGTCTTGAAAAACAAAACAAAACAAAAAGATGAGAGTTTTAAATACTGTTTGAGAACTAAGAAAGAACAGGCGTCTGTGTGTAGGACTGAGTGAAAGCCACAAGGAGGGATGAAAGCAATCACAAACCCATTTTCATCCCCTTGGTCTCTCACACCACAGGTGCTGATGTCCTGTGGTCTGGTCAAGCCGAGAGGCCCATGAGAGAGCCATGCAAGGAAATTCGCGTTCCTAGTATGCAGAGATGGGGAGGCTGCCTCATTTCCTGCCAGATTTACATTCTGGGGCTGTTACTTACAACCCTCTTTCTGTTTCCGGCCAGTGTGTTAGTTTAGCGAGTTACATCCCAGGCAGAGAAAGTCTATGATAACAGGGGCCTGCAGGGAAGCCAGCCCGTGCTTCCTCTGCATCTGGCTCTGGCTGCGTTCCCTTGAGCTGCTCCTGGCTTAGTCCTGTAGCATGAATCTTAAAGGGTCTTATTAATAAAAACAAACCTGGAGCCAGGTATTGGGGTGAACGCTGGAAGATCAGAGAGATGAACACAAGCCACAGCTAACCTCACCTCACCAATTCCTCAGCTGATCTTGTTTCCTCAAACTGGAAGCCTCTGTGTCCTCACCCAAATGGATCTCAGCTGAACTGCTGCTAAAAGTCTAAAAGCTTAACCAGCCTAGTTCCTGGTTCTCACACCTTACATACCTTTCTGCTTCCTGCCATCACTTCCTGGGATTAAAGGCGTGTGTCACCATGCCTGGCTGTTTCCAGTGTGGCTTTGAACTCACAGAGATCCAGATGGATCTCTGCCTTCAGAATGCTAGGATTAAAGGTGTGTGCCATCATTTTCTGGCCTCTATATCTAGTGACTGTTCTGTTCTCTGACCCCAGATAAGTTTATTAGGATGCACAATTATTGGGGGACACAATATCACCACATAATCCTCTTCTTGTGTCAGCTTTATCCTTGGGCTGACTTCAAAAGGATGCCTGCCGTCAGGTCTTACCAAAGCCTCCTCCTTCCACACCTAGGTAAAGAGAGAGAGGGTTTTTCTGAACATCAAACAGAAGTACCCAGGCTTCCCTCCAGACCTGTGCCCTTAAGTATGTGCAGGGGTTATGTCTTACACTCAAACTGTCAGGGTGTGTACCCCTGGGGCACAGGGTTGTTTAGTTCTGACCCTGACTGTAGGCTTCCATGTGGTGAGCGTGGATGACCTAGGTGTCCAGTGAGCTATTCTATGGCTTGGTGCTCATTGCCACGAAGCCTCATGCACACCATAAGCTTGTGGATCCCTTTGTCAGGAAATGGCCCAAGTGCCCGGCAGTTCCTGAAACTTGAAACCCGAGAGTCACTCAAGTTGTCTTCTCCCAGAGTCCACATGCAGTCAGTACTGAGTTCTTTCTGTCCTATCTCCCTCCTGATCAGCTCTCCCATCTGTGTACCTCCCTGTAGAGCCCCGCCCCCCACCAGCCAAGTGTCCTCAGCTTCTCCTGAGCTGATGATGCATTGCTCTTCACTAACTTTTTTTCCCCCACATATATGTCTTCCCTTCCTCATTCATTCATTCATTCCTAGAAATAATAAATTCATGCACTCACTGTCAACCCCAAGGATCGGAACACTGGCAGTAACTTTTTTTTTTTTTTTTTGAGATAGGGTTTCTCTGTACAGCTTTGGAGCCTATCCTGGAACTCGCTCTTGTAGCCCAGGCTGGCCTCGAACTCACAGAGATCTGCCTCCTGAGTGCTGGGATTAAAGGTGTGCGCCACCACCGCCTGGTCAC
Source organism: Peromyscus attwateri (assembly GCA_902168425.1). Classification (NCBI taxonomy): domain Eukaryota; kingdom Metazoa; phylum Chordata; class Mammalia; order Rodentia; family Cricetidae; genus Peromyscus; species Peromyscus attwateri. The sequence goes on from CABHPP010142686.1 coordinate 32,543, forward strand.
TGGCAGTAACTTCTAATACCTCTGTTTTGTCTGGTCCAATCCCACTGACCTATGCCTTGCAGGTGAGTAGGATTCTGATAAAAGAGTTTTTCAAATTAGGCATGGTGGCGCTTGCCCATAATTGTAGCACCTAGTAGATAGAGGCAGAAGGATTAGGAATTCAGGTTATCCTCTGCAACATAATAACTTCAAAGCCAGCCTGGACAGCATGAGACCTTGCTTCAAACAGTCTGCTCAATTAACCTTAGATTTTTCACGTTTAAAGATATAACCAAAGTACTGTTTGGTGATGTTTTTGTTTTTGTTGTTTGTTTTTTCCTTATTCCCCTCCCATCTCCCTCCCTTTCTTTCTGGTACAGGGATTGAACCCAGGGCTGTATGAATGCAAGCATTTCTACCATTCGACACATGTGAGCTGTGCCCACAGTCTGAGTATTGTTTATTTAGACTTTTTTATTTTATTTTTCGAGACAGGGTTTCTCTATGTATCCTTGGTTGTCCTAGAACTCACTCTGTAGACCAAACTGGCCTCGAACTCAGAGATCCGCCTGCCTCTGCCTCCCGAGTGCTGGGATTAAAGGCGTGAACCACCACCACCTGGCTTACTTATTTTTAAAGTCAAGGTCTCATTATGTAGCCCAGGCTGGCCTGGAACTTCACGGAGATCCTCTTCCTCTGCCTCCTGAAGGCTGGGATTGAAGGCATGTGTCACTATCCTGGCTTTTGTTGTTGTCAGTTGTAAAAAGACTGCTATACATTGTGTAACTTAAAGACTTAAGGGTGATAGCCCTTAAAATGACTTCATCTCTCTGTCTTCCTTTCTTTGTCTTTATAACTTAATGATGACAGCCAGTGCTTTTGGTTTTTCAAAGCCTAATATTAAATGGCACTATTATAATTCTTTTCCTGGGTAATGTATTTTTATTTACGTCTATTTATATTATTGTGATTGTGCATTTTTGTTTTGTATGTCTCTAAAACTAAGCAGATATTTAGAATTACTATTATTATTATGTGTGTGCGTTTTTTCTGAAGTGGTATGTCTGTGCACCACATGCATTCCTGGGGGCTGTGCAGGCCAGGAGAGGGCATCACAGCCCATGTTACAGATGGTTGGGAGCCACCACATGGGTGCTGGGAATCAAACCTAGGTCTGTTGGAAGAGCAGATTTATTGTTTTTTGAAAGTTTCTCTCCAGTAGCTCAGACTGGCCTCTAACTTGCAATCTTCTTGCCTCTGGCTCCCAGGTGGTGGGGTTATAAGTGTACATATAACCACGCCTGGCTACTAAGCGGACATTAATTTTTTTGTGTTGTTCTCATACTTATTCATCATGTGTATTTGCACTATGGTGAGTGTGTGGAGGTCAGAGGACAGTCTACAGGGGTTGACTCTCTCCTTCTACCGTGTAGGGATATAACTCAGTTAGGCCTTTACCTAGACTCAACAGCCCTAGACTTGGTTTTTTTAAAATTAGCATCAACAGGGGGCTGGAGAGATGGCTCAGAGGTTAAGAGCACTGGCTGTTCTTCCAGAGGTCCTGAGTTCAGTTCCCAACAACCACATGGTGGCTCACAACCATCCATAATGAGATCTGGTGCCCTCTTCTGGCCTGCAGGTATATATGCAGACAGAACACTGTATCCATAATAAATAAATAAATCTTAAAAAAAAATAGCATCAACATCATTTAATTCATGAGTATGTTTCTGAAAAGTTAAACGATGTTAATTGCATAAAGAATCACCGTCTGTTTGGTTTTGAAGTTTAGTCAGGACTGCTGTCATTAGCAACAGCTTCCTTCTGCCTGAAGCGTTTCCTTTGTGTGTATCATAGTTTGATGTATTTTCATCATTTTTTTTTTATTCTTAAAGATATTTTCATGTGGCATGCAGTTCCTGATTGATCATGGTCTTCTTCAACATTTTAACAATGTTACTTCTTTTCGGTGGTGTTTTTTTTTGAGACAGGCTCTCACCAGGCAGTTCTGGCTGTCCTGAAACTTGATAAGTAGACCAGGCTAGCTCCATCTCACATATCCACCTCCTTTTGCATCTGGACTGCTGAGATTAAAGGTGTGCATTACCATGCCCAGCTCTTTCTGTTTTGTTGCTTCTGTTGGAGGTCAACCAAATATGTCGTCTTGGCTTCATTGACATTAATCTGTCTCTTGCAACCTTTAAGATTAAAGAAAAAATGTTTTTTTTTTAAACTAGAATTATATAGCCATGATGTGATTGTCTTTGTGTTTATCCTGCTTGTATTTTGTTTAGGTTTTTGCAGTAGGTTGTTTGAGATTGCCGTGTTTTGCTGAGATCGCAATTCTTTTTTTGTTTTGTTTTGTTTTTTTTTTTGGTTTTTTGAGACAGGGTTTCTCGGTGTAGCTTTGGAGCCTGTCCTGGATCTCACTCTTTAGACCAGGCTGGCCTTGAACTCACAGAGATCACCTGCCTCTGCCTCCAGAGTGCTGGGATTAAAGGCATGCGCCACCAACACCCGGCTATTTTCATAATTCTTTAAAGTCTTCTCCCCCTCTGTGAAATTTTAAATTATGTATAGTGTTCCTTCTTATATCCTTCATATTCTCTCTTATCTTTTGTGAATTTGCCTTATTTCCTCTTTTTCTGGCTTTTTTCCTTCTAGTATATTTTCCTGGTACTTATTTTTTATAGACATGCATCTGATCTATGTTTAAGCCTTTTAGTGTAAATTTTAATGATTTTCTTTTTAGTTTGAGAATCTCTGTGTCAGGTTTTTGAAAGTTAAAAAAAAATCCTGTTCTCTGCCAAATGTTTCATCGTTGTCTCTTATTCCTTGAATATGATAAATTTATTTCTTTTTATACCTGTGCTTCAGCCTAATATCTGGATTTTATATGGTGATTTTTTTTATTATTTATTGTTTCTATTTTTCACGTGTACTGTCTTCCTAGCTGAGTTATTTTTATTTATTATATGCCGAATGTTACATAATACCATTACTATTTTAATGGTTATTATATGATAGTTATTTGAGATCTTGGGAACTGTTTCTCTAGGCAGGGATATGTATGAGCTTCTGCCAGGTGCCTAGAGATCCTGGAAGTCCGGGATGACCTCCCTTCCAATTCTGATTCTGCCCTTGCCCGAGGCCGCGATGTCCTTTTCACACCACCACCTTTAGGTTGAGCTTCAAGTAACATGGGTCCTCCCTCAGAAACCCCAGAGTCTCTCGCATGGAAAGAGCGATTCCAGGTATTGTGGAATACACAGGCTCACCTCCCGGGGCCTCCAGCCTCTCCTGTGTCGGTAACTCAATTGTTCTTGTTGCTGCTCAGGGAGATTTACAGATTGTTTCTCTCTGTCTCTCTGTCTCTCTCTGTCTCTCTGTCTCTGTCTCTGTCTCTCTCCCCTTTGCTTCATGGAAATGTTGCTTAGAATCAATTTATTTGTCATTACTTGAAGCCCATTATTTCTTCAAATATTGCCTCTTATTTTTTTCTTTTTTTCTGACTGTTAGCACAATGACCTCCATCTTCTTTATTAATGTGTCTGCTTTAATGGTTCAGTTTCTTTAAACATACCTAGTTCATCATCAGTCATGATCCCACGATGCCTTGGGAGCTACAGCTCATTGCTTTGCCCAGCACAGAGGGAGCTAGCACTCAAGTGAGTTGAACTGCATGTTGCTATCTTAGGAAAGAATTGAAATTCAGAGTCTGATTTCTATGGACTACATGTCAATTTTATACCCATCAAGTAAAAAAGACAGTCATTAAGTCAAACAAGTTGGGGGCCCATCTATCGAATTTGTGATGGAGTTAGATGAAAAAATTTTGTATAGCCTAAAAATCAGACTAGCAATCATTTTAAAGTTGTGTTTTTGATGTTTAATTTGGTTACATTAAAAAAGATTTCATAGTTCCCACTTAGTAGTGAATGTTAAAACAGAACAGTATAAAGCTGTGCTTAGCATTCATGAGGCTGTGGATACAGCCAGTCAGTGTGTCCCCCACCCCCCAAGTGCAAAATAGTAGCAGATTCCTCCGTTTTACATAAAAACAAATGTATTCCTTAAACTCTGAGCTGCTCCACCAACAGAGTGTGGACATTTTGGAAACAGACAATACCAGGTTCCAGTATTCCTCATTAGTGATTTCTAAGCAAAGTTGTGCCGTCCTGGGCAGCACAGATATTTCACACTTGTGGACATTCTGTACTTGCATCCCTGTTCTTTTCTTAGATGTTCTCAAGACAACAAGAGAAAAAGGCACATAAACTGGAGTTTTAGTGCCAGTAGGAAAACCTCCCATAACCGTAGATTTAACTCTGGAGGATCTGATTGCAGCATCGTTAGGAATTTTCCAGGGCACGGTAAAGCTCGAGCGAGTGGTGTTGGCTGTTGTAGAGCAGTGTGAGCCTGAGGGAGAACCTAGTGTAAAAAGACAGATAGCTGTCTTGAGGGCCGGGGGAGCAGGTCTGGTGTCATCACTGCATCCTGCCAGACTGGGTACCACCACCTGTGTGTCCTGATGAGACCACTGTGTGCGTTGTGTGACATGCTGCCCACATGCTTCTGCTGTGACAGGTGAGCGCAGCCACACTGAGCCTCTGCAGCAGGGTCACCTGGGAGCAGAAACACGTGACCCGGAAGCACCCTCACTTCTTTCTCAAGACAGGGTTTCTCTGGGTAGCAACCTTCACGGCTGTACCGGAACTTGCTCTGTAGTCCAGGCTGGCCTCGAACTCACAGAGATCCGCCTGCCTCCGCCTCCCAAGAGCTGGGATTAAAGGCGTGCGCCACCACTGCCGGGTGCCCCCTCACTTCTTATTCTGGAGTCGTATGGCTTTTCCTCCACAAGTCAGCCTGATACAGGCAGAGGCAGAAGTACAGAGGTTTGAACACCAGCCAGTATTTCAGATTTTGTTTTTGTTTCTTCTTTTGCATTTGTATCACAACGTTTTTTTAATGTTGTTAAAGAAAGGACTAGACAAATAAAATACCTTTTCTAAGTGTTTTGTTTTTGATTCTTGTCTCTGATGAGAAGAACTCTCCAAATGAGCCTGATAACTATGTGACTTCACCTCAGAACTCTTCCAAGACTCATCTCTTGTTCCAGTCCTCATCTCTGCCCACACCGGGCTCCCAATAAGTCCCCCCCCCCCCCCCCGCACCTCCCCTGCGCCTCCCCCTCTCTGAGCTACTTCTCTTTCCCAACATGGAGTGTTTATTTCTCTCTTTATACAGGTGGAGCTCCTAGCTCTACCTGACCCAACCTCAAGAATTCCGTCTCTTTTTCTTCCAAATCTTTTCCCTCTCTCAGAGTTTACCTCAGGTTTTACCCAGGCTGTCCTTTTCCTTAACCTCACCAGCCCCAGTTGGATCCCTTTGGGGACCCATAGTTCTTAGCTGTGTAATTGTTTTGGGTTTCGTTTATGTGATGCCTTATTAAGAGCATATCAGTGAAAGATGAGATTGGAACTCTCTGAGGACACAGGTCTACTTTGTGTCTTTATTCCTTAGTAAGCGCAGTGCTGGATTCCTAACAGGGGTCTGCAAGACCGAAATGAAAAGCTGCAGGTGGCTGTGAGAAAAATCTAGTAATATCTGCAGTTGATTTTTCTCGATTAAGCTGTGTGACTTTTTTGTTAAGTGGATTCTCTACTTGCAGTTGATTATTGCATAATCCATTCACTGTGAAGTATTTAAAATTATGATTAATTGGAAAAATGTGTGTTTCTGGAAATCAAAGAGAAGAGCTCTTTTAGCAACATTGCATAATTGGACTGGTAACAGTGTTTCTAAAGTACAAATCTATTTTCATATAAGAAGTACTAATTTATGGTTGGCAGCATCCACAATTGTTTGTTAAAGATGAAGAAACAGTTCATTTAAGTGAAAAATGGTCCCGGGAGTCTTGCTTCAAAAATATTAAGTAGAACATCAAACTCTTACTAGGTACCGCAAGCCAATCGCCCAGATGAGGTTAGTTAACCAACAGACAGAATTTGAGGCTTTAGTAAACAGAACTTAACAGTTCCCATGCAGAGGGCACAGGTGAGGTTTGCAGGTGCCTCTGAAGGTGACTGTGTGTTAAAACATCACTGTTTATTCAGGGTGATTCACTGTCTGCCTAGCCTGGCCCAGAGTAATAATGGTGTTTTCTCAGTGTTGGATATTAAGAACCCCCTTTTAGGAGTCACATGAGGTTTATTGTCAGTCTGTAAAGTGATAGGTGTGTGGCAGTGAATCATGGAGTCGTCTAAGGTAGAGACCTACCGTGCTCCTTGTGGGGATGGGTGCTTGGTGCAGGCTGCTGTTTGGGTGGGGCTAAAATAACAAGCTTCTTCCCATCCTTTCATTTTAGTCTTTGGATAGGGTTGATATGGACTCTGGTGTTACATTTAAACTGTTGACCTACTCATCAGCTCTCAGCTCTGATAGGCCATGTCCGTGAGTTACATGGTTTGCCCTGAAACTTTTTCCAAATCTTGCTTGAAAAGAATGAATTGTGACGGGAGCTTGTATTTTACATCAGAAGTAGTAAAACATGGACCTTTGGGAGGTTTGGCCATAAACAGGCTTTGGCAAGCGGCTGCTGACTGCTCAGTTCTAAGGGAGCTTGTGCGGTGTCCACAGAGTAATTCTGTATGTGGGGCGGGAAGGATCAAGAGCAAGTCCTTCCCAGAAGAATCGGTTAGATGAAGAGCATAATCATAGGGTATAGCTTCTGCGTGACTCCAGTTTCTCTCCCTGCCCCTAATTGTAGAGGAAAATACCGAGCTTTAAAGAAACGTCAGAAAAATGAAAGCAGGCACCCTCTTTGCTTTGGGAACTGTTCATATGTGGGAAGTAGGCCAAGAACAGTGTTCATGACAAAGATCGGCGCTGAAGTTTGGTTTAGCAAGCAAATAGTGAAGAGGGGGGAGCTAAGGGGTTTTATTTTTTACTTTTATTTTTTATTAGTCTTTGAGACAGGGTCTCACTCTATAGCTTTGTAGACCAGGCTGGCCTTGAGCTCACAGAAGTCCACCTGCTTCTGTCTCCCTAGTGCTGAGATTAAAGGCGTGCGCCACCACCACCCAGCTCTAGTAGTAATCCTGATGAATGGTGTTTTAGTGCTGCTCTAGAACACTAAATTAATCAAGAATTATATCTTTTTTTCCTATATTTGAATATAAGATTGGGTCTAGGAGTACTATATGTAACGATCAGGTTAGAGAATATTTAGAATAGAGGATGCAAAGTATTTTAGCATAGTGTTTCTAAAGTGTTTTGAAGATTAGGAAAAGGCTGTATAAGTACTCATTTCTAGAATGATTTTTAGAAGTAAAACGCCCTGGTATCAGAAGAGTTATTGTACTGACTTTATGGAGGTTGCATTTGCCTCCACTGAAGAGCTGACGTTTGAACTGTCTCTCTTGCTAAGAGCTGGGAGCTATTACATTTTCCTTCTCTTTGTACAGATGACATCAGTTTCTGTTCTGTAGCAAGGAATAGATGCTATTTTGTCTCTTTGAACAAAGGGAAAAAGTGAGATTTGGAGCCCAAAAGATGTTTACAAAATATCCTTTGTTATTCTTTAATTTTTTATTATGATAAAATATTAAGAGAGAGAGAATATATAAATACAGTTAAAGAAGGTTTTAAAAATGTTTTGGCGACTGATTTTTATTTTACGTGATGAGTATCTTGCTTGCATGTGTGCATGCAGTAACCACAGAGGCCAGAGGAGGCCTTAACATCCCTTGGAACTGGGGTCACAGATGTTTGTTAGCTGTCTGTCATGTGGATGCTGAGAATTGAACCTGGCTTCTCTGGAAATGTAGTCAGTGTTCTAACCACTGAGCTGTCTCTCCAGTGCTAGTTGAAGAGTTTTAAATACTGAGAAAAGTAGGGCTATTTAAGATCAAGGATCATCGTAAGTGTCAGGGAGGTTAATTTAAGGAGAAATGCTAAGTCTTTAGGATTCAGAATGTGTTAGCTGTAGCTAGGCATCCTGAACATTGTGTTGGCCGCCCTCAGCTTAGGATGCATATTTGATATAATGGAAAGAGTTTCAAAAATAACGGTGAGCGCCAGGCAGCGGTGGCGCACGCCTTTAATCTCAGCACTCGGGAGGCAGAGGCAGGCGGATCTCTGTGAGTTCGAGGCCAGCCTGGGCTACAGAGTGAGTTCCAGGAAAGGCACAAAGCTACACAGAGAAACCTTGTCTCAAAAAACCAAAAAAAGAAAAAAAAAAAAATAACGGTGAGCTTTAGTCACTCAGATGGTATACTCAGATATCTTCTAAAGGAGAACTCTACGGACCCACAGTTGTTTTATTGATTCCTATAAAAATATTTCGTCAGGAATTTTAGATGTGTGAAATAATGATATTCATGTTGATCTGTGTCCTCACCCCTGGCAGTTTCTATGAGCCGTGGGCACTAGGGGAATCTCTTGTTTTTATGTTTAGTCTCTAGTTCCTGAGGTAGAGCTGCTACTCTTGCTGATGGTAGAGCTGAGGTCATCTTCTGTCCTGGTAGTTAGTCTTTGAAGCTGCTTCCTGACAAGTTTTCTAAGTCATGGAGATATCTGATCCAGTTCCCAAACTGTTAACCTCCTGAGTAAGAGCATCTACTGTTCTAATCAGGTGACTCTTGATGGGCTCCTGGATAACCTCAGAATGGAAGCTGGTTGCCAGGGGGCCCAGGGGGCCCAGGCTGTTTGAGTACAGTTGGAACTTGCAGCTCCATTCCCCAGCCTGGGGCATGAAAGAGGGGCCGAAGGCTGAGTCAGACACCAGCATCCAATGACTTAATCAATCATGTGTACGTAATGAAGCTTCATACAACTCCAGAGAACTGAGTTTGAGAGCCTCTGGATGGCTGGACATACTCGTTGCCTAAGGAGGGTGTAAGAGCTCTGTGCCCATTCTCACATAGATCCTGTGGATCTTTTTCACACCCCTCTCTCTATTCGTCTGTCTCCTTCATCGTGTCCCCTATGAGTAAATGTGTGAACATAAATAGTTTCCCTAAGTTCTGTGAGTCGGTCAAATCCATGGAGGGAGTTGCAGGGACTCCTGATTTCTAGCCAGTCAGATGTACATGTTAACCACCTACCTACTTCTTGGAACTGGCTTCTCAAGTCCAAGAGACTGAGTCTTCAGCCTGTCTGCCAGGTAGATGGTGTCAGAATTGAACTGATTCTCATGTCCCCACCCCTCTTGCTGGGGTGACAGACACATGCCACCACACCTGACTTTTCACATGGGTGCCTAGGGTCCTAATTCAGGTCCTCATGCTTCCTTACTAAGCTCTTTACTCATGGAGCCATTTTCCAAGCCCTGTTTCCTTCTTTTTTTTTTTTTTTTTTTTTTTGGTTTTTCGAGACAGGGTTTCTCTGTGTAGCTTTGCGCCTTTCCTGGAGCTCACTTGGTAGCCCAGGCTGGCCTTGAACTCTCAGAGATCCGCCTGGCTCTGCCTCCCGAGTGCTGGGATTAAAGGCGTGCGCCACCAACGCCCGGCTCCCTGTTTCCTTCTTAATTTGGTAAGTTGTATCTTTTTTCTTCACAGTTTTGCTGGAGATTTATTAGTATAAGTAGTGATCTGCCCAAACCCTAGCTCTTTGCTTTCCTTAGTTTTTTTTTCCTACTTTTATTTTCAGTTTCATTAATTTCAGCTTTCATTCATCTTCATTTTCCATTTTCTTGTTTGGAATTTAATTTGTTGTTTTTTTTCCCCCCTCTGTAGTCATAAATTGGACGTGAGAACCTTTTTTTTTCCAGTGAGAAGTGATGAGTTCTTCCTCTGTTAAGGCTGTTGGCCCGCCCCCTCCCGTCGTGGAGTCAAGCTGTTATTCTCAGTATCCCTTTACAGATGGTTTCTGCATGCACAGAACATGTGTGGAAATACAGTTGTTCTTTTTTCTAAGTTTATTTTACGTGTATGGAGGTTTTGCTGGCGTGTGTGTCTGTGCACCACATGTGTGCAGTGTCCTCAGATCCCCTGGAACTGGAGTGGCAAAGGGTTGTGGGCCGCCATGTGGGTGCTGGAAATCAAAGCCAGACCCTCTGGAACGGCAGCCAGAGCTCTTAACCACCGAGCCATCTCTCTCCGGCTCTGCTTTCTCCCTCCGTTTTAACATCTTCTCCATAGTACTCCGGCACGCACTTTATTCTGTGTTTGGCTTTTTTCCCCCTTTAATTCTAGGGATTACTAGGCAAGTGTTCTGCCATTGAGCTACATCTCCAGCCCCTTTTTATTTTAATTTTGAGACAGATTCTGGCTGCATTCAGGCTGGCCACCAACTTACGGCCTCAACGCCTCCCGTATAGATGCAGTCCAGGCGTGTGCTACCGAACCTCGCTTTGCTGTCCGCTGCGGAGAGCAGTTTTTCTTGGATTTGTTTATTTTTAAATGGCCTTAAACTCCTCCCACCACCTCCTGAGCGCTGAGATCACAGCTGTGTGCCACCCTCCACACCTGGTTTATGTGGTGCCGGGAACTGAACCCAGGACTCGAGTTCATACTAGGCAAACATTCTTCTAGTTCTTAGGCTCCAGCTTGACTTCTCCAAGTTCAATGAGACATGTAGGCGTTGATGTCAGCCATCGTTCTAGGATTCTTGAATATGTGGATTCTTTGGGGGAAAGAATGGAACAGTTTTATCTCCCTACTCCCCGGTCTCCCGTGTGTATTGTCTCATTTGTTAAGGGCCCAGTTGACATAAAAGAAGCAATTGTATTCCTGCACCAGCTCTCTCGCTTGTTCTGTCTAGATAACCTCAGACACACGAAGACTTACAATAATTCCTTCGCTATCCCATCGGAACCATTGTTAATAGTCTCTTTGAGAGCTGTAGTTGTGATAGGTCGGGGTGGTGGTGGGGGGTGGGGAACATTCTTTCTTAAGCATTTCTTAGGGTCTGGGCTTTTGCTCTAGGCCTGTGGTTCTCAGCCTGTGGGGTGTGACCCTTTCACGGAGATCACCTAAGACCATCGGAAAACCCAGATATTTACATTACGATTCATAACAGTAGCCAGAGTACAATTTCCAAGTAACAGCAAAAATTTTCTGGGTGGGAGTCAGCACATGAGAACTGTATTAAAGGGCAGCAGCATCGGGAAGGTTGAGAGCCCCTGCTCTAAGCTGTGTTCGGCTTCCTCAGCATCCTCGGGGTGTAAGCCTCAGACACCCATCAGTTCTTATGCTGCTGGTTTGACTTTTATCCGGGGATGGTTTTGATCCTCCTGAAAGTCCACGCTTTTGTGTTGGGTGCAGTAGAGCATGCCTGTAATCCCGACATTTGGGAGACTGGCATAGGAGGATTGCTCTAAGTTCAAAGCCAGCCTGGGCTTCATAATGAGTTCCAAATCACTGAGGACTGGGAAGATTTCATCTAAAATTTAAAAAAAAAAAGAGTATACTTTTTAAAAATGACTAATGATTCTTTAGATGCTGACTTTTCTTTCATAATGAAATGGTTGTTTGACAGAGGAATATTTCTCATCATTCCAGACCCATACTGCCTTACATATAGGACAGTGTCTTTATTTCTGAAGAATTGTA
>CABHPP010142688.1:8914-76632 GCA_902168425.1 Peromyscus attwateri
ATCTCCCACCTCTTGGTCTGACAGTCACAGGATCTCCCACCTCTTGGTCTGACAGTCACAGGCTCTCCCACCTTTTTAGCCACACCCTGTCTTCTTTTCCAGTGTCGCAGGCCAGGCCAAGAGCAGCAGTAACAGGCCTAGTAGTGAGCTACCTGCCACATGAGAACCACTTGGTGTCATCCCCAGCATACCCCTGCCATCTGCCCTTTCCTACCCAAAGGCCTCCCCTGTGGAGCCTCTGACAATACAGCATGCCATAGAGAAATGGTACTATTGGGACCTTCTGTAAGTCTGACCCATGTGTATGCGAGAAATCCACGGAGTCTGCTTAAAGGGCAAAGGAATTTATTAGGGGAGAAAAACTCACTATACAGAACAAAATTGTCACAGGTTCTGGAATGCTGGGGCACAGTCTCACGCAGTTCCAGCTGTCTGAGTCAGTCCCGCATCCAAGTCCCACAAGGGAGCAAAGAGGACTGCATCTCAGGTCTTAAGGGTAGCCAAGAGGCCACGCCCCAGGGGCATGTACTTCGAGGTCATAGGCAGGTGAGAGCAGTTACCTGCTATGTCTCTAGGGCTGTGCTTCCGGGTCATAGAACAGGTATCCCCTACACATGTAAAACACTCTAATATGAGAACTCCACACAGAGGGACAAACCCAAGGAAGCCCACCATCTAAACCACCCATGTGAGCAGTCACTACATATTCATCTACCAGATCTTGCCCAGCCACAGATCTTTTTTAAGACAGTCTCACTATGTAGCCCTGGCTGGCCTGGAACTCACTATGTAGACCAGGCTAACCTCAAACTTACAAAGGTCTGCCTGCCTCTGTCTCTCAAGTGCCAAGATTAAGACATACACCACCACTTCCAGTGTCTCAAGTCACAGGGTCTGTCATTCTCTGTTGTCATGCAGGAGCCCAAACAAGAACATCTGGGAAGAATAGCAACTAAGAAATGTACCACTGGAAAGGGTTTATGGGGACGCAGCCCCTGGGGGTGGGGAAAGTCTATGATAATGCCAGTTTGGGCTAACAGAACCAACGCCCTGTGGGCAGCTTGTAGGGCACAGATGTAACTCTATGTGGTACAGGAGGTGGAAAGAGGTAGGACATGGGGCAATCAGGAAGCCCCTCCCCCAGTTTTATTCCAGGGGTCCCAGCCAGGAGGCCCTGTGCTAGCTTGGATGTGTGGACAGACAGATGTCTCTTCTGTCATGATTTTCTTCTTTTCCCAGACAATGGCTACCGAGAGTGCCTGACCAATGGCAGCTGGGCAGCCCGTGTGAATTACTCTGAGTGCCAGGAGATTCTCAACGAAGAGGTGAGGATAGGCCACCATACTGAGGGGTAGGCCAGGGCCACCGGCACAAGCTGGGTGCCTGCCACATGGCCAGTTGCGGCCTGGGAACTTTTCAAAAGCTGGTATTGAGGCTCTGCCCTGGGGAAGCTGGTGGGGAGCTGCTGGACATGCCGAGTAGTGAATTCAGTCCTGGTCCCTCTTCCTTCCTTCCTCCCTTCCCTTCCCTCCATCCCCCCTTTTGTCCCTCCCTCCCTCCCTCCCTCCCTCCCTCCCTCCCTCCTTCCCTCCTTCCTCTCTCGTTGATCTTTGGCTGCTTGCACTGGTGTGGGACAGGGCTGGGGTGCCGTCAAGCCAGACAGTAGCTGGATCCACACTGACACTGAACAGTGACATCAGGGTCCAGCCCTGGGGCCTGTGTCAGAACCAAGGCTGGAAGAGGGGAGGCGGGGCGATGATGCAGTTTGAAAAAGCCCCAGAGACGCTTTGCAAAACTTCAATGGTTTTGAGCAGCTATTGCTTACATGGAATGCAAAATGTAAAAGGTACAGATGGGAACACAGCAAGAAGTGCCCCCTCCATTGCTGTCCCTAGCCAGTTTCCCGTGCGTTCTGCCCATGTGAGTCAGTGTGTCTGTGCATCATGTTTTTAGCCCAACGCGTCACCTGTTAAACAGACTACTTGACGCTTGCTTCTTCATGTAGCCATCTTTCCCAGAGGTTGTTCATGTCAGTTTAGAGCGGGCATCCTCATTCTCTTTACATTTGGATACATATTCTATAATATCCACTCTCCAGATGTGCCGTAACGTAGTGGGCCAGTCTTTATTCTCAGTCTTGGTTTTTTAACTTGGCAGGTGCGTGAATGTGTGGGTTCCTCTGTGCCTCTACATACAGTCCCCCTTACCCCTCCTGAGGAGGGTGGGGTCAGGCTGCTGGGTCCCTGTGCCTTAGGAGTGAGGAAGGCAGACTGGTCCAGGGGATCCTGGGAATCCCATCATCTGGAAGGTCTGAGTTAGAAAGGAACTTGGAGACCCTCCACCTCAACCTGAGATTTCCAGACCTGCGTAATCTCACCCAGAGCAATTGTTCACACACAGGTGCCAGAACCTATAAGGGACAACCTGGGGATGGGCATTTTTACATGTGTATGTGGTACGTATGCATGTATGTGCATATTCCTGATCACATGTGTGTGGGTACATATGCACATGTATGTATCTGTGTGGACAGCAGAGTATCTTCCCAGATCACTCTTCACTTTATTTACTGAGGCAGAGTCTCTCACTGAACCCAAAGCTCAGCAACTTAGCTGGTCTAACTAGGCAGCTTGCCTCAGAGATCCCGTCTCGCCCACCACGCATCGAGACTACAGGTGGGCTGCCACAGCCACTCAGCTTTCAAAATTATTTTTATTATTTTTTTTTTTGAGACAGGGTTTCTCTGTGTAGCTTTGCGCCTTTCCTGGAGCTCACTTGGTAGCCCAGGCTGGCCTCGAACTCACAGAGATCCGCCTGCCTCTGCCTCCCGAGTGCTGGGATTAAAGGCGTGCGCCACCACTGCCCGGCTCAAAATTATTTTTATTATTTTTTATGAGTGTTTTGCCTGCATGTGTGCCTATGTACCATATGTGTGCCTGTGTACCATATGTGTGCCTGTGTACCATATGTGTGCCTGTGTACCATATGTGTGCCTGTGTACCATATGTGTGCCTGGTGCCTGAAAAGGCAAGAGGGCATCAGAAACCCTGGAACCGGGTCCTCTGGAAGAGCAACACAGTGCTCTTAACCACCGAGGCATCGCTTCCTCCCCGTCCTCAGCTCTTATGTGGAGATTTAAACTCCAGTCCTCATGTTCCATCATAAGCACTTTTCCCACAGAACTGTATCCCCAATCCCAGGAACTGACATTTTTAACAGATGACCCAGGGAGACGGCACATGAAGTGAAAGTGAGAAACCGAAGCCTGGAAAGTGGGAAGTAACATACAGTGTCGCATAGCCAGAGTGTGAATGTGCACTGGAGTCATAGTTCAGAACCAGTAATGAAGCAAGGTGGATGGGGACAGTGGCTTGCCCCACCCCAGACTATTTGGCTTTAAGGCACCAAGCTATTGATGTCTTCTTCTAGAAGGTCAGTTTCAGCTGAAAGGATGTCATGCTGCTGTCTATTAGGTGGGAAAGCTCCTCGGGATGCAGCATGAAGGTTATCTGGCATCTTGGATCCAACGAGGCCTCGCCAGCTTGGTTGTCTGACCCTGACCCCGACATGAGCCAACTTGAGCAAGCCTAGGCTGGGCGAGGGTCAGAGCCCAACTAGGAAGCAGGTGTGCCAGAAAATGGTGAGGCAGGAGACTCCTTCTCCAGCCTACAGTAGAGGAGGCAGTGGGAAAGAGATGGGCTTATGCTCTGAAAGGCTGGTCAGACAGCCTCTCAAAGCCACAGTTCCTGCCCAGAGAAGGGTGGTGCAGATGGGATCATGTTGGCAAAGCAGAAGTCTTCTGGCCCTCCTACTGCGGCCACCTAGCTGCAAGGTTAATGGAGGCGTCTGATGCCTCTCCAGCTGTCCCGCGATGAGACTGACATCCCCACTACCACCTGCAACAACAGGCATCTGGCCCTTGGATTTGGGCAAAGTCTCCACAGTTCAAGTTCCCAACCCGCCTCTGAGTCTCCTGACTCAGGATTCCCATCTCTCTTGCCCTAACTTAATCTCCTTTCTTCTGATTGGCTCGTGTGGGGGCTCACAGAAGCCTCCCTTCTAGGTCACCTGTCAGGATGGCAGTCTCCCTTCCTTCCACCAGCAAGGTTAGGTAAGGAGACTAGGAGCGCCCCTCTTTGGCAGCGTGATTGGAGCAGGATTGGCCTGGGGGTAGCCAGTTTGGGGTCTAGAGATGGCTGAAGGTGCTCCCATGTTCTGTGACCTTGAGCAGGGAACTTTGTTGAAATCCCCTAGCAAGGCTAAGAATAACTCAGCTCTTGGCTCCAGGCGGGAGGGAGAGGGTATCAGCTTGAACCTTGGCAAAGAAAGGAGATTTATCCTCCCACCACGCCTCAGTCTTCCCCCAGGAAGTCAGGATAGGTGGCAGGGTAACCGAGAGAAGGTGACATGGATGGGGAAGCTCCAGGTCACATGGGTCCTGACTTGGTGGGACTGAGACCCACATATACCATGCAGAGACTCAGCCCTACCTGGTCCAGCTCTGTCTGGCTCTGCTGCTCTTCCCTGGCCGCCCCTGCTAGCCTGGCTACATGGCTGCTCTAAGTGACCAGTTCCTCTAGGGAGCATACCATCTCCACTGCCAGCCCCTAGCCTCCAAGCTTCTCTGTCCTCTCAGATTTACAAAGAGGCAAGCGTCTAGCAGAGCAGCAGCTTGCTCAGGTCTGAGCCTGGGATAAGCCCAGATCAAGCACAAGCATTGGAGGGGATGGGGTGCAGATAAAGACTCTGTCTTAGTTTCTTTTCGGTTGCACCAGCACCAAGGCAACTTACAAAAGAAAGCCTTTCACTTGGGGCTCACAGTTCCAGAGGGTTAGAGTCCATGACCGTCACAGCTGGGAGATTGACAGCAGGGAGGCAGCCATGGCACGGGAGCAATAGGAAAGCTGCTTGAGCACAGCCATGAAGCAGACAGAGAGCTAAGAATGGTGTGGGCTTTTGAAACCTTAAAGCCTGCCCCCAGTGACACACCTCCTCTAATAAAGGCCACGCCTCCTATTCCTTCCCAAACAGTTCCACCAACTGGGGACCAAATATTCAAATGTAAGAGCCCTTAGGAGTCATTCTCATTCAAATCAACACAGGGTCCTCAGAAGGCTGCCTGAGAAATGAAACTTGTGAGGGCATGGAGACGTCGGGTACAGAGATCTGTCCACAGTGGACACCTCCTGAGGATAGATCCTCAGCTGGGAAACTTGATTCATCTAGGCCAGGGATGGCACAGAGCCCCCCAGGACCACCCTGCCTACACTAACTTCTGCTTCCTGTAGCTTCACCCACAAAGTGACCGTTTACACTGTCCTCAACTATTATCTGTTCCCCTGAAACAAATACTATCTCCTCCCACACACCCCACTGAACACAAGGACTCAAGCTCTTCCTGGGAGGTTCCAGTGGGGGCATGAAAGGGACTCTGAGAGCTTATGAGTCAGGGGTCAGGGCTGGAGGTGGGGCAGTGATTGGAATGGGCTGCTAAGATGTCCAGATGCTCAGCAACTTCCTGGGCTTCTTGCTAAAGGGAAGGTTCTGATTCTGTGCATCTGGGGTGGGGCTCGACTCTGCCTTTCTTGAGATGTCTGCAAACTCCTGGCTGCTGTTGCTGCTGGTTTAAGAACCACACTTTAAGGACTAGAGGTATGGACCACCCACAGAGGAGTAAGAGAGGCAGCTCAGGAAGCCAGATGGACAGGAAATATCCCAAGTATGATGAGCAGGGATGGAAAGTGAGAGAGGCAGGCCACCCGGAAGGAGCTATAGAGAGCTCATTGCTTTCATCCTGGCAGAGCTTCTGAACAGGTCTGATGGCGCTGGCCTCTGGGAGCCAGTGGATCTCAGGTCTCCAGACTGGACAAGGAAAGAGTACTGCTCAAGCTTCCCAGGGTTGGTTCTGTCCAGTTTGTGCTTTGGGAATACAGTGGCTTCTGCAGTTCTTGTGTGTGTGTGTGTGTGTGTGTGTGTGTGTGTGTGTGTGTGTGTGTGTGTGTGTGGTTTTTTCGAGACAGGGTTTCTCTGTATAATTTTGGTGCCTGTGGACCAGGCTGGCCTCGAACTCACAGAGATCTGCCTGGCTTTGCCTCCCGAGTGCTGGGATTGAAGGCGTGCACCACCACCGCCCGGCTCTCGTCTGCAGTTCTTGATGGCTTGTCCCCAGGACTCAGGGAGTCCGGGGAGATCATTGGCTGTCTCTTGAGACATTTACTGGCTGGTCTCTCCAGGTGTCCGTGACAACCTCGTGGGGTGTTACTAGCTTTTCCTTGGGGTGCTGCTGGCTCCCTCTCTGGGTGTTGCTAGGTGTCTTTCTGGCTGGAGCTCTGGTTGTTAATGGAACTTTCTCAGTGTCACTGTTCGGCCTGGGTGCCACTGGATGCCTTCATCTCTCAGAGTCTTGGCAACTGTCTTGATCTGGTTTTGTTATTGGAACTGAATACTTAAGATTGAGTCTTTTACTTTTTGAGACAAGGTCACATGTGCTCCAAGCTGACCTCAAACTTCGTATCTAAATGAGGGGCTGGAGAGATGGCTCGGCCGTCAAAAGCACTTGCTCTTTGCACCCTCCCAGGTTCCATCCCAGGCGTTCACACGGTGACTCACAGCCATCTGTAACTTCAGTTCCAGGAGATCCCATGCCCTCTTCTGACCTCTGCAGGCACCAGGCACATGCTTGGTGCACATGCATTCATGCAAACAAAACACTCTCAGACATAAAGATAAAAATAAACAAATCTAAACAAACTTTTTAAACTTGAACTCCCATTCCTATAAGCCCAAGCCCTGAGTTCTGGGCTTACAGGCATAGGCCACCACTCCCGGTGTTCTGGATTGCTAGGACTCGAACCCAAGACTTCATGCGTGCTAGGCAAGCACTCTATCAGCTGGGCTGCATCCCCAGCTTGTGGGTCATTTATAATGACTAGAAATGGGTTGGCTTTTGGTTCTGGAAGCTGAGACATCCAAGGTTGAGGGCTAGCATCTTGCAAAGGCCTTCCTCCTGTGTCGTCTCATGACAGAGGGCAAAGAAAGAGGAAGCAGATGGGCCTCACATCCTCTTAGAAGGAACCAGATCCTGCAGTGAGGTACCCACTCTGCTGGGAGGCCCTGCATCCAGCAGCTCTGTACTGGGCACCATATTTCCAGCACTTAAACTTTCATATTCATATCAGAGCAGCTGCCATGTCTCAGGTGTCTCTGGCACTCTCTCTATGACATTGCTGTCCCTGAAGCTGTCTTGGTGTTCTGGTCCTTGGATTGCATCAGGCCCTTGAGGTGTGAAGCAGGTGGAACCCAGAGCTTGACCCAGCTGGATCTCTGGCCCCTGGGGTACTGGGCTTTGTTTTTCCATTCCGGACCTTCATGAAGAAAAACACTCCTGAGCTGCACTCTCTCTGCAGAAGCCCCTCCACCAAGATCCTGGACCCAGCAGAGATGGGAGCCCCCCAGAGAGTGCCTTTCCCCTAATCCCTGCTTGTTCTCCTCATAACCCTGAGGGTAGAAGGAGAAGAGGACCCTAAGAGCCAGACTGGCCCGGGTTCTGATTGCTAACTGTACAGCTTGGATCAGTTGTGTGGCCTTTCCAACCAGAAAACGAGAGTGCAGGGACCAGTCTCAGTGACATCACTGAGGATTATGGTCTGGGACCCAGCATACAGTAGGTGCTTAGTAATGACTTCTCTCAAAACTACCCAGCTGCACTCCGATGAGCAAGTGGAGCAGCCAGGGGAGAGGCTCTGACAGAAGAGGCCAGCAAGCCTTCTCCCCTCTCCCTCCTAGGTCCAGAGAGAAAGCTGGGGCTTGGCAGCAGCTCAGTGCCACAGATGTTGTTATTACCCAGGGGCTTCTCAGCATGGATGTGTGGAAAATTTAATAAAAGAGAATCAAGTGCTGATTCCAGACAGGCTTTGCCATGTGCATGCCTGTCTGGAGCCTCTGGTAGGATCCTGGCATCTGCCAAAGGCCCTTAGAGACCCTTGGCATTTGAAGGGCAGAATGGACCCCTCCCCTTGCCTTCCTGCCCTCTCCACTGACGATCCTGGGGTCCTAGGGCTCTCCAAGCATGAGCTGCTCATGTGATGTCCCACCTACCTGGGGCCTAGGAAAGGGTGCCTGGGAGTTTTGCATTGGGAATCTGCAGAGAGCTGGGCCGCTATGAAGTAAGGACTTGATTTGTAACATCAGTGTCTTGCCAAGCTGCCCATGTAGGTAAGAGATGGTTTTTAAGCTGCAGTTGGTAATCTTGAACAAGCCATCATACCTCTGGGTTTCTTTTTCCACAAAAGAAGCTACGGATGCATTTGCAGCTTTTTCCACAGAGTCACTTCGAAGCTTTAGGGTGAGGAAAACTCTGGGTGTGAAGGCTTTCACACGTGTGCCAGTAGCTTCGGTTATATACTCATAATTGAATAATTAAGAAAGTCAGGGGCCAGAGAGATGGCTCGGTGGGTAAAGGTGCCACTGAGTGTGACAAACTGAGTTTAATCTCCAGGATCGGCCTGGTGAAAGGAGAGGCCTGGCTTGTGGAAGTCATCCCTAACTTCCACACACAAGCCATGACACAAATGGCCATCCTCATGCTCCTGCACACACACACACACACACACACATTGAATAAATAAATGTAATTGAGCCGGGCGGTGGTGGCGCATACCTTTAATCCCAGCACTCGGGAGGCAGAGGCAGGCGGATCTCCGTGAGTTCAAGGTCAGCCTAGGCTACAGAGTGAGTTCCAAGAAAGACTCCAAAGCTACACAGAGGAACCCTGTCTCAATTAAATAAATAAATAAATAAATAAATAAATAAATAAATAAATAAATAAATAAATGAATAAATAAATAAACAAACAAACAAATAAATAAACAAATAAATAAAAATAAATGTAATTAAAATGTTTTTTAAAAATTATGAATGGCTGAGGATGTAGTTCATAGTAGGCAGAGCATTTGCCTAGCCTGCTCAAGGCCCTGGGTTCAATTTCTGCTATCCAGAAAGAAGGGAGGAAATCTAAGAAGGGAGAGAATGAAGAGATATTGTTCACTTGGGGCAGCCCCTGGGCCAGGCAAGGAGTAGGGAAAGGCTCTGGGAATGAGGAATGTATGTTCTTTCTTTCAGGGGTATGTGTATGGTACATGCATGTGTTCATATATAGACACATGGGGGGAAACACATCCATGAGTGCCTATGGAGGTCAGAGGCGGATGTAGGGTGTTTTCTACCTTTTTTTTTCTTTGAGACAGGGGTCTCTTCACTAAACCTGAAGCTGACAGTGTCACTGGGATAGCAGGCCAGGACCCCAGGGATCCAGCTTCTCTGATACCCTGTTAAGATTCCAGATCCTCACAGTCACACTTGGCTTTCATGTGGGTGCCAGGGATCCAAACCCAGGTCCTGGTGCAGCCAGACTCAGGTGTGACCAGGAAGATGAGGATTCAGTTCAGAAGTGAATGAGGGATGAAATCTCGGAGTCTCTGCACCCACCGCAGCCGTGGTGTCAGGACAGAATGAGGCATGAGCATCTGCGAGCACAGGAGTCTGTGGGTGGGTGGGTGCAGTGCTTGTTAAGGACTCGGGAGCCCTGTGTGGCATGGGTGCAGCTTCGATTCCTATCTGTCTAACTGCACGGCATGGCAGACAGACTGGCCCAAGTGGATGGTGCTACTCCAAGGCGGCGAATGGCTCACAGGGTCACTCTGGAGCAGGGCAAACCCTGTGACTATTTCCCACTCTTCCCCCCAACACCCCTCCCTGGTGCTGTCCTCACGGAGCTGTGTCGTTCAATGGGTGCAGAGGTGTGGGTGTGCGGGAGCCTCAACTCTGACTCTCTCTCCTGCCTCAGAAGAAGAGCAAAGTGCACTACCACATTGCTGTCGTCATCAACTACCTGGGCCACTGCATCTCCCTGGTGGCCCTCCTGGTGGCCTTTGTCCTCTTTCTGCGTCTCAGGTGAGAAGGCCCATGCACTGCTTCCTGCTAACCCCTGGGCCCCTGAGCATGCGCAGCTGAGGCAGAGAAGATACAGGCATAGCTCCAGGATGAGGGTGCTGACGAAGGGGTCACCTGCCTCCCGCTTGAGTACAAGGGAGTAGCAAGCATCTGTGGGAATCTTGGGTCTCTTAGGTCTCTGGCAGAGTCATATCTGTCCTTTCCCCCAGCAGAAGCTGGAGGAAGCAGAGTAAGGAACAAAGCCCAGGCTCACCCATGTTACTGCCTCCTAAAGCTGGTCCTCATCCTTTTTGGGGTTATCGGGGCAGGTAGATCCTTGGCAGTGAGAGTTCCAGAGTGATATCCCTGTCTCAAGGTCAAATGTGTCAAGTGATAGGAAAAAGCTGGGAGTGGGTGGGACCAGGAACTGAAAGTCAAGAGAGGTTTACTGTTGGAGGTCTCTCCTTTTTGCTAGCCCTCTGCCTCTCAATCCTGCGGTGTGGAGAACAAAGGGGGAACCCCTGACCACACCAGGCTCTGCCAGGAGCGAATATCTTGGTGGCCCCAGATAGGAAAGGCCCTGTGGAGCTCAGGCCAACCAGTCAGCCCCACTCACTCCAGGCTTTAGTCCCTCCATCCTGAGTCTGGGCTGGAGGGATGCTGGCACCCGCCCTCATCCCTCCCTCCCCCCTCTCTCTCCTCCTGTTGCTGTTACCACCTGCCCTCTCCCGCTGCCCCAGGAGCATCCGGTGCCTGAGAAACATCATCCACTGGAACCTCATCTCGGCTTTCATCCTGCGAAACGCCACGTGGTTTGTGGTCCAGCTCACCATGAGCCCCAAGGTCCACCAGAGCAATGTGGTGCGTCCCAGCTAGGGAGACAGAAAAGTCCAAGCCTGGGTCAGAGGGGCTGGAGTGGAGCTGCCCTGTAGAAGGGCCAGGCCTGGGTACCCACAGAACAAGGACCCCAAAGAGCCTGAGGGTGGGGCACTGTCCCTGACCACCCCCAAGCTCACTGTCATCTCTGGTTGGGGCAGGGATGGTGCAGGTTGGTGACAGCTGCCTACAACTACTTCCACGTCACCAACTTCTTCTGGATGTTTGGTGAGGGCTGCTACCTGCACACGGCCATTGTGCTCACGTACTCCACTGACCGTCTGCGCAAGTGGATGTTCATCTGCATTGGCTGGGGTGAGCTGGGCCAGCCCTGCCCCTGCATCTCCTCACCAAGTACATGGGCTGTCCGGGTCAGGAGAGTAGTGGGATCCCCATGAAGGAAGCATCGGAACTCAACTCCCAGAAATCCCTGCTCTGCTCTAGTTCCTGGGCTGTCCTGGGGTCTTCCATCCAAGTTTCAATGACAGCCCCTCTCTCCCTCAGGTGTACCTTTCCCCATCATTGTGGCATGGGCCATCGGGAAGCTGTACTACGACAATGAAAAGTAAGTCACTTGCGAGATCAGAGCCTAGCTCTTCAGCATGCTCCCCAGGGGACTTTGGCCATTGTCTGTCCTATAAAGACAGTGGCTTCTGCATCAACAAAGGCAGAGCTGAGCACTGGCCTTAATTCAAGGGTCCTTTCCAGTGCTCTGCCACAGGTGGAGCTAGACAGCCAGGGTCCCAGCCTGTCACCTGTCTGGAGTTTTAAGGAGAGCAATACCAAAAAGTCAGGCAGCCAAAGATCTGAATTGTGCCATCACTAAGTAGCTATGTGACCTTAGGGCTGTCACAGCAGGCCTCTGTTTCCTCATCTGTGAAATGGGCATCTTCATTCTAGCTACTATCCAAGATGTAGTGAGGAAGAAGTGCATCCGTGCACACTCAAGCACAGAGAATAGTGCCTGGTACCCAGTAAATGCCACACAAATGCTTGTTACCATCAAGGCGTGTTTTACAGGATTGTATGGGTTTAATGGAAACTGGTCCAAGTGCTTTCAAAGACTCTTCCAGCTCCTCTCTGAAGCCTCGGGTTGTTTGTAAAGGAGACTCGTGCATTCCCAGTCAACCCTGAAGTCACAGCTTGCACGTGTCGGGATTCCCAGGTGCCCCTCACAAGAATCATATGGGAAGACCTAGAAAGTTCTGTACCTTAGAGCTCCATGCTGTGGGCCTGAGGTGTGGTCTGGGTAACAGGGTGGTTCCAGTGTGAAGCTAAGATTGAGAGCTTCATAGAATGACGGAGAAGGTGAGAGGAGCCAGGCAAAGCAGAAGCCAGCACCTGTGTCCCATAAGCATTTCCAGATCCCACCTGGCTGACTGGTTGACTGGGGGTTCACAGTGGCAGGCCCTGCTCTCCCCGCACTGGGCTGCACCAGAAGTCTGGAAGAGCATCATCCACGTTTGTGAAAGTGGTTCCTTCTGCCTCAGGCTGGAGTGTTTGCAGGGTAGGCGGCAGGCTGCAGGAAGCCAGTTCACTGAAGTGGGGGTGGGGTGTTCCTGGGGATCCTCTTGGGAATTCCTGGATGGGAGTGCCTGTGCTTTGTAGGATGCGAAAATGTGAGTACGAGAGATGGGGGTGAGGGAGGGAGAGAAGAAAGGAAGAGAGAGGCCGGGAAAGCCCAATTACTTGCCTTCCCACCCTGGAGCAGAAAGGGTGCCAGCTAAAAAGAAAGTTAGGTCTGAGCAGCCCTGAAGCCCCATCTGGTGGACAGATGCAGGCAGTGCAGCGGAAGGATTCTGGGCGTGTGAACATGGGAGCCAGGGGGAGGAGGAGCAGAGGCCTCAGTTTGGAGCCCACAAACAGCAGTCTTTGACCTGAGTAGTGTTCAACAAACTTGTTACAGCCAGAAGGCCACACATACAAACTTCACATTCTAGTTTGCAGAAGCATCCATTGCATCCATAAGGACACAGGACTTCCGATTTGCCCTGTCCCCACCTACTCCCCCGAGCTTGCTAAGGGGCAGCTCAGGAGACTACAGAGCAGCCCTACCTCTTGCCATAGGTGTTGGATGTGACATCTCCCCTGCACAGGCTGCTCTCCAATGGAGTCCGACAGAAATTGCTAGCTGTTAGTAACCACTTGGGTGGAAGGGCAGTGAGCATGTTAGCCACAGCCACTCCCAGAGTCCCTCGGTGGGCGCCGGAGACAGGGCTAAGGCCAGCAGGCTCCAGGCTGTTTCTGGCTTGATGCTGTGAGAATTCTTTCCCTGAGAAATACAAACAAGCAGCTACCCCTTCCTTGTAGGGCTCCAACGACAAACTAAAATGCAATCCACAGAAGTCCAACTGGGGAAACCAGTGAATTTACTGGGATCACTTACAGGGCATAGGTGAAGGGTTATTTTTAAGAGCACTGGTGACCTCAAAGTAGCCATGCCACTAAAAAGTTTCCCCACACCATGGGTAATGACTTCCCTATAGCCACATAAATGGAGTCTCACCTCCAGTTAACTCTATAAACCCTAGCACCTCCTAAGACATGAGGCTATGTGCAGTTAGGGCAGAATTATCTACAACGGGCCTAGAAGTATAGGAGGAAATGGCTGGAATCTCAGGCAAGGGTCCATTGACCCTCCCTCCCTCCCTCCCCTTCCTATGAGGGAATGTCAACAGTTGGTCCCATCTTGAGGGTCCCTTACAAATAGTCACAACTGTATGGATGAGGGTGATGGCTGTTCAGGGGCCTTTTTCATGGGCCCGCCCTCCACAGAGCTTGCTCCAACTTCACATCCCACAGCAGAGGGTACTATCCACTTTGCAGATAGATAGGACCATACCCCACAGCAGAGGGGACCATCCACTTTACAGATAGGATCGTATCCCACAGCAGAGGGTACCATCCACTTTACAGATGATAGGACCACATCCCACGGCAGAGGGGACCATCCACTTTACAGATAGGACCACATCCCACAGCAGAGGGTACCATCCACTTTACAGATAGATAGGACCACATCCCACAGCAGAGGGGACCATCCACTTTATAAACAGGATCACTGAGTCACTGAAGCAGAGTCTGCTGGCTTGGATTTCTTGGAAATTGGGGTGCCCTTTCCTGGCCACTGGCATTGATCCTGCTCTGGTCAAGCACTGCCCTGTGCCCAAGCACTATGCCACTGGAAGGACCCTGCTGACCCCTCCCTTCCCTTTCCTTCTGTGGTCTTCTAGGTGCTGGTTTGGCAAACGTTCTGGAGTGTACACTGATTACATCTACCAGGGCCCCATGATCCTGGTCCTGCTGGTAAGAGCCTGGGGAGGTAGCAGGAGACAAGCCACCATGGGGAGGGACAATCTGCCTACCATGGATAGAAAGGAGCCTCAACTGGGTGGCCACAGAGGGGAACCTGGGCCAGGAATTTTAAGTGTTAGTGAGAGAAGGACTGAAGAAGAGAGAGTGGGAGAGGGAGAGAGAAGAGGGGCGGGGTGAGTGTCTGCAGAGAAACACCAGGAACAGCCCTGAGAGGACTGAGGGCCTGGCCCGTCTACCCCCACCCACCTCCATTTCCTGCATCTATCCCTGCCACCCATCCTCACTCCTGCTGGTGTGCTCCAATTGCAGATCAACTTTATCTTTCTCTTCAACATTGTCCGCATCCTCATGACCAAACTCCGGGCATCCACCACGTCTGAGACTATTCAGTACAGGTACCTGGCTCCCTAGGGGTACTTCCGAGGTACCAGCCTCCTCTGAACCAGCTCTCTTCCAAGCCAGTCAGTCAACCCAGAAACTGCAGCTCCACCTTCTTAGACATCCCAGAGACCATCTCCCAAACCCATCACTCTCCCCAGAGCTAGCGGGCTCACCCCTCCTGGGTAGCCTGTGACTCTCGCCTCTGTTCCACCCTAGGAAAGCGGTGAAGGCCACTCTGGTGCTGCTGCCCCTCCTGGGCATCACCTACATGTTATTCTTTGTCAACCCTGGGGAGGACGAGGTCTCCAGGGTCGTCTTCATCTACTTCAACTCTTTTCTGGAGTCCTTTCAGGTACCTGCATCCTCCCTGAGCCTTGCCACTCTGGCTCCGGGAGAACCTATTTGCACCTATAAGAGTGAGGATTCTTCTGGCAGAGGCCTGGAGGATTGGGGGGCTGGAGCAACCTGGGCTGGTAGGACCCCACTCACCTCTGACTCCCCTCTTCCCTTCAGGGCTTCTTCGTGTCTGTGTTCTACTGTTTTCTGAACAGTGAGGTAAGGACCTAAGGCCGGGGCTGAGACTACCAACACCGGGAACTGTCCCCTCATGTCTCTTCTGCCCTGGGCTCCCTTCCCTCCCTCTTCCCAGGTAGCATGGGTTGCTGCAGGGAACTTTGAGAAGTCCCTATCCCTGTTGATCTGCACCTGTGAGGACAGCTCCCCTTCTGACTTTAGGCATGGCATGGGGGATGGCTAGAAGATAGGGTCTCTGTCTTTGGAGGAGTTGGGAAGGGTAGGGGTTCTGTATTGGCAAAGGCCAGATGGCACCTTTGTTAGACTAGAAAAAGGTGTCCCTTTCTCACTTGAGAAAACGGACTCAACAAATAGCAAACCAATAGTAGTAATTACGTGAATTATACAGATCCTGTCGTGACACCTGGTAGCTGCTTGTAGCAACCTAGAGGATGCTGGGCTGGGGGCGGGGATGTCCTGAGCCTGAGCTCTGATGTCACCTGTTATCCTGTGCCCATAGGTCCGCTCTGCTATCCGGAAGAGGTGGCATCGGTGGCAGGACAGGCACTCGATCAGAGCCCGAGTGGCCCGCGCCATGTCCATCCCCACCTCCCCCACCAGAGTCAGCTTCCACAGCATGAAGCAGTCCACAGCAGTGTGAGCTGCAGGCCACAGAGCAGCCCCCAAGTCCTGAGGCTGGGGGGATAATGCAAGCTCCCTGGCGAGCCTGTCTGCAGAGGCAGTCGGCCTTCCCATTCCTACCCCTGGGCTGCAGACCTGAGTGCCTGCCCAGCTGTAGACGATGGCTCATAGCATTGGGCTGGGCCCACAGCATCTGGCTCCCTGCTGCCCATTCTTCTCAGAGAGTGGAAATGGAGACCGGGGGCAGAAACCCTGAAGCAGTTTAATGGGCCCTGTGAAAGCTGTCTTTTCCCAAAGCAGCTCACCGAAGATCTTTAGTCTTCAGCGGCTGTGGGGAGGCCACTTGCTACCCCAGGGCATCATGGGAAATTCTCTCCTGTGATTGTGAAGCCTCTGAATCTTGGCGATGCCTTTGGATGCTACTGAGAACCAATGTCACACGGTCCAGTCGGGAGACCTGGAGATAGCGGTAGAAATCTGGTGGCGTCATCAGATAGCACTCCACCACCCTAGAAGCTACTCCTGAGCCACCAGAATGTCATCAGCACCGTGGCACTGCCACCAGAAAGCCCTGCCTTGCTGCCTTCCATCCTTAGACGTTTACTATTCTGCAGGCCAATCCAGCTTTCTGCCACTTACCCACTGACAACAACAGTCCCCTCGCCCTGAAACCCTACCACCTCTTGCCTCTGGGTGTCTTCTGATTTGTGAGAAGGTGGGGGTTGGGAAGGGGACTGACTTGCCTGTGAGGGAGAATCAAGTGGGCCCAGACTTTAAGGAAGTAGTGTCCCCTGGGTGCCCAGGCCACTAGTTTTGTTAGCTGGCCTCTGGAACATGTTCAGAGGCTGAGTAAAGCGAGAACGGCCCTCTGCTCAAGTGCCCTGAACCAGGACAGGTGGCTCCTGGGACAACTGACAGACCCCTTACTCCCAGGTATGGAATGGCCCAGCTGTCATTGTGTCAGAGGACTGAGGCGCTGCAGCAGGACCGAGGTGGGGGGGGTTGTGATATAAATAATATTTATCTTTTCAACTACCTTTGTGAAGGTTTGCACTCTGCTGGGGCTGGGAGTAAGCCATAGGGGCCCTCTGAGAAGTAGAAGATATGAGTATGACCAAGGATGCTTACCTAGTAAGAAACAGCTCTTGCTGGGTGGTGGTGGCGCACACCTTTAATCCCAGCACTCGAGAGGCAGAGCTAGGCAGATCTCTGTGAGTTCAAGGCCAGCCTGATCTACAGAGCGAGATCCAGGACAGGGACCAAAACTACACAGAGAAACCTTGTCTTGGAAAACAAAACAAAACTGGAGCACGAGTTGGGATATTTACCCACCAACTCCTGTCACCCATGTTCACTGATTTGAGCTGCTCCCAAGGGACATCAGGTTCCCTGCATTGGCCACATCCATGTGGTCGCAGAGTTGTCAGGTGGAGCACACTGCAGGCCTCTGGAAGCCAGCATGTTGTACCTTGTAAGCACAGAGTCTGGTGGAATTCCCATGAGGGTCCCAGGGCCACCTGGGACATGCCTGTGTGTCTCTGGCCAGGGAGGAAGGTCACCTATGCATGCACACACATGCACATAATTGCATACGACGGTATGTGGCATGAAATGCCAGGAGCAGACTGAGATGGCTGTGGCCGGAGAGCTCCATACCTCCTGCTGGCCAAGGGGGTTGATGGAGGAGGAGGTGTATTCTTGAAGGACGTGTGGAGTGCCCTCCCTGCCAATCACCCAAACAGAAGTGTGCCCTTAAGTAGAGGTGGGCATGGGAGGCCCAGAGAACACCCAGACAGCAATGAGCTGAAGGCTTCTACATCAATTTAGGAGTATGGGGTGGCCTAGGGAGAGCAAAGGACAGCCCTGCCAGATGACCGCAGGGACCTAAAGTGGCTGAATGTCAAATAGTCACACTGAGATGGTTCTCCACTCTTGTCTTTCAACCTGAGCAAAAGAGGGAGAGAGCTTAGCCGGGCGGTGGTGGCGCACGCCTTTAATCCCAGCACTCGGGAGGCAGAGGCAGGCGGATCTCTGTGAGTTCGAGGCCAGCCTGGTCTCCCAAGCGAGTTCCAGGAAAGGCGCAAAGCTACACAGAGAAACCCTGTCTCGAAAAACCAAAAAAAAAAAAAAAAAAAGAGGGAGAGAGCAAAGTGTCATTCAGTGTGGCAGCATGGGCCTGTGTTCTAAGGAAACTGAGGGCTGCTGTCTCAGAAAAGCTGGGTGTGCCTGAGTGAGCAGGGGCGGGTTGAGATGAGGGATGGGCCTCCTGTCCAGAGGCTGTAAGAGGAGGATGCCTCGGGATAAGTAGGAACACTAAGCAGTGAGTAGCTGCAGGGAAGTATGTGTTCCCAGCTTCAGGCAGTGTCTGGGCAGGCCCCTCAGTGGACATCAGGGGCCATTCTGCTCCGAGGTTGGGGGGGCAGGGGAACTTCCTCTGGCTGTGAGTGGAATGACACACATCACTATGTGGAAGGGCCGAACAGTTGCCAACTGGAGTCACAGGGCCCTCTTCGGCCCCACGATGGATCTGTCCCTCATGTCCAAAAGAATGCTATTCCATATCACACCTAGGGAACACAGTTTCCTGAGAGCTATCCTCTTGCAAAAGATCTCACTTCTCCTGAGGTTCTCTTGGTGGACACAGAGCAGCAGGGGGAGAAGCTCTCTCTTCCTGAGGGCAAAACAGTTCCCACCCTGGGATTCTGGTTTCCCAAGCCTCTGTGCTGATGAGGCATTTGCCTTAGGACTAAGACAGAACAGCCAGATCAAGGTAAACCACCTCCTGAGGAGGGAGGGGAAAGGGTTTAGAATTCAGATAGTCATCCTTATCTTCACTGGGTCCCCTGTAGGTTGCTTTATCATCTACCAAATCTATTCTAACATGTTCTCCAATCCTTAACTCAATGGGGAATCAGCCCATTCTGCAGCAGAGGAAACCAAGGCTGGGGATAGAAGGCTTGGCTGCACATGGGGGGATCTTCCCTTTCCGGAAGGCCAAGACCCACACAGCAGCACTGGAGCCAAGGGACAGTGAGGTTGAGATAGGGTCTCGGGCTGATCCCAACAGTGTGTCAAACTGGAGTCGTCAGTGGCTCACCCTATGTCCAGCTGCCAGGTCGGCTGGGAAGAAGTAATTGAGGCTGTGTGCTCAGTGTCTCTCCCCTTCTCTACTCCACTCTTCCCCCTCCTTCAAGGGATGCTTCATTTCAAACTGCACAGCCCAGGTCACCAGAACCCACTGTCAGCCTTGGGTTCTCCATCCAGGATCCACTCAGCCCCTGCAGAGGATTCCACTGGCCTCAAATCCATCTCCTCCAGGTCCACCCATGATTTCAAACTCACCGGTTTGACCACACTGGGCCCAACACGAGGGGGGAGACTCTGCAGCCACCCTGATCCCAGTCCTGACTGTCAGTGGACACCAGGCCTCAGTTAGGGCGTCACACTGCTTGTCATTCAACCCTATAAAGCAGCTGCTGCTCTCCCATTTAATGGGTGAGAAAAATGGAGCCCAGAGAGGATAAGAGGCCTTCCTGAGGGTACTCAGCAGTGGCATGGCTGGATGAGAACCCAGGCAGCCTCAGGTGCTCCAGTATTCCACCACGTACCCGCAAGACCCCATTGCAAGGTGGCTCTCTATCTCCTCCCTTTGGGGACATTCTTTGGCTTCCCAGTCAGTTGACGAGTAGTACTCAGAGATGAGCTAGTGGAAAGAGCCCGCAAAACACAAACCTCAGACTGCCCACCTCCCAGTGTCCCAGCCTGCCCTGGCTCCACATTCCAGCATGGCCTCCCAGTCTCCTGCTAACAATACCAACCCTGTATGTAGACCCTGCAGCTCAGGGTGGAGGAAGACCTGGACTGCGTGAATTTTGCAAAGCTCTTCACATTCAGGGAACAGTCATGAGATGAGTTCCAGACCACTAGCCACTCCTCCTGTCTCTCTGTGGGGTTCTAGACAGACCCCCGAAGCCCAGCCTCATTACCCATTGGACAAAGGCACAGGACAGGGCAGGGCCTTTTAGAGACCCAGAGAGGCTGAGGAATACCACAGACATCCAGCTATGGTGGACAACATGGGAGTGTCCCCTCTTTGGCTTTCATTCCCAGGGTGGTGGGGAGGACACAAATAGTGTCCAGGCCCAGATCTGCTCCAGCTGGAAAGGTGTGGGCCATTGAGCCAGGCCAGGAGAGGGTCTATGGCACCCGGTCCCTTCCCTACCTCCTAGAGTCCCTGCCCTAGGCTAAGACCCGCTGCCCCCACCCCCCACACCCC
Organism: Peromyscus attwateri; assembly: GCA_902168425.1. Classification (NCBI taxonomy): domain Eukaryota; kingdom Metazoa; phylum Chordata; class Mammalia; order Rodentia; family Cricetidae; genus Peromyscus; species Peromyscus attwateri. The sequence continues at coordinate 28,848 of CABHPP010142688.1, forward strand.
CCACCCCCATCTGTGGTCCTCGCTACCTTGATTGGATGAAGATAAATATTCCAACTGCCACCTAGGACCTAGGTCCCCCTGGAAGGCAGACACTTTGTCCCAAACTACCGGGGGAGCCCCTGAGATCCCAGATCCTAGGTGAGGGTGGCAGTGGGGTCGTCAGGCAACATTGCCAATGCAGGAACTCACCCAGAAGGTTGTAACTGGAGGTCATGAGAGGATTCTGCAGAAATAGAGCCTGGAGAGTAGCGGAGGTGCAAAGAGTCCCAGATGCTCCTGTGAATGCACTAACAAAGGCACCAAGTAGCCACACAGACAAGGGGACAGTTCCAGGGCTGATGGACTGGGGGTTCTGGGGCACCGGGGACTGAAGAGGTCTCCCCAAACCCCCAGTGAACCGGACACAAAAGGCACATGGAGTGAAGGGTTCAGAGAATTCTGTGAACCTAGGGCACCCCCAGCCTGAGAATCTTGCATGGGGGTTGGTAGAACCAGCAATATGGTGTGCTCACATATTCTCAACTTCATTAGGGCACCCACCGGCCGCCAGAGTTCCGATGACCAAAATTAAACCGGTTCTGGGGACAGTGCTACTTCAGTGGACCAAAGTGAAGTCTTGGTTTCTTGGTTTTAGTTTTTGTTATAGTAAAGTACACATGAATGTAAAAACTCACATTCCAACATGTGAAAGTATACAATTCTGAGGTGTTAATATCATCATAGCCTACAAATGTGTTTAGTTATTATATGTCAATAAAATACACCACAACACTATTTCCAGACATTTCATCGTCCTGAATGGAAACCCCATCCCTCCTCCTCCAGCCCTGGCCACGGTGAATCTGATTTCAGTTCTTGTGGGTGGATCTCCCTAGGATGCCAGCTCCTACAACTCTTAGTATAACTGAAGAGGAATCTGCCAGCCTGCTTCCCATATGGCCATGCCACTGTGCATTCTCAGCAGCTGCGCAGAAGGCTCTAGCTTGTCTGTATCTTCCCTTGTGGCCGAGTTGATTGGTTGGTTGGTTTTGAGACAAGGTCTCATGTAGTCCAGCTGGCCTCAAGCTTGCGATAAAGTCAAGGATGACTTTGAACTCCTGAACTGCCTGCCTCCACCTCCTGAGTGCTGGGATTACAGGCATGCAGCACCAGACTTGGGAGCATGCAGCGCTGGGGATTGAACTCAGGGCTTCACACACACTAGGTGGGCACTCTACCAACTGAGCTACATCCTCAGCTGTTGGTTTTTTAATAATAGCTGGTTCCATGGATGTGTTGGTCTTGATTTATAAGACTCCCCATGGGAAGTGGGGCTTTAGTAAGGATCGTAGCCTTTGGTGAAGGCTGCCTGTCTGGCCAGCATCTGAGTGCTTGGATCTAGAGCAGTGATTCTCAACCTATGGATTGTGATCCATCCGAATGACCCTTTCACAGGGAGTTGCCTAGGACGATCGATCAGAAAATACAGATATTTCCATTATAATTCGTAACAGTAGCAAAATTACAGTTGTGAAGTAACAATGAAAATAATTTTATGGTCGGGGGTCACCACATCATGAGGAACTGTATTAAAGGGTCACAGCATTAGGAAGGTTGAGACCCACTGATGTAGAGGGATGCACTCAGAAGAGACATTGCTGCTGGGCAGTGGTGGCGCATGCCTTTAATCCCAGCACTCGGGAGGCAGAGCCAGGAGGATCTCTGTGAGTTCGAGGCCAGCCTGGTCTACAGAGTGAGTTCCAGGACAGCCAGGACTACACAACGAAACCTTGTCTCGAAAAACAGAAAACGAAAGAAGAAGTGACATTACCACGTGCCCTGATAACAGTGGTACATGCTGCGCCTCCACCCGGCCCCAGGCCCCTTAGCAATGCATCTGGACCCCTCGGAAATAGAGATTCCGCAGAAGGGACCAGAGGAGCCCATGGCAGCCCCTCCCTGGGCCCTGCACACTGCCCCAGCGGATGGCCAGTCGCCAGTCCGTTGTGCTGACTCCCTAATGTGCTTCTGACAGCTCGCTTGGCGTTGTAATTACTATCGGCAATGTAATTAAATGTTATGTTAATGGATAGATCAGAAGCGCACAAACAAGGGAACACAGCTTTGATGACAATTCAGTTGGATGCTTTGAAAGACACAGTTGCAAATGAGTCACCAAAAACTAAGCTGTCCAATTAGGTGTTGGCAAGACCAATGTAAATAATCAGGGGCAAGAAAAAGTCAGAATCTAAATGTGACCTGCTGACCACTTTACACTGCTCCTTAAAAATGGCCTCCACGTCAGAGAATCCGAGCTGGGTTCTGGGAATATCTTTCATCCCCTCTTATTGACGTGGAGTAAACTAGGTCTTTGCAGTATAATCAAATTGAGAATGCGTGGGCTGTAAGTCATGGCGACACAGACGCAGACAGGGAGAGTGCTGTGTGACAATAGTTGCGGAGTGGAATGACTCACTATAAGCCAGGATGGCGCCAAGGCTCACTGGCCACCGCTTAGGAAGAGGTAAGCAAAAATGCTACCTGGACTCTCCACGGCTCAGGCTGCTACAGCCTAGGAAGAGGTAAGCAAAAATGCTACCTGGACTCTCCACGGCTCAGGCTGCTACAGTAAGCACAACAGACAAGATGTTAAAGCCACAGGCATCGATTGCTCATGGTTCTGGAGAATGCAACATCCAAGACCAAGGTGCCCTCTGATTCAGGGCCTGAAGATGGCTCTCTACCTATTTGGAAGGGCCCCTCTCTCATCGTGTCTTCACAAGGCCAACAGAGAGATTATCTCTCTGGCATCTCTTCAATAGGTTCTAAGAACCTGATGAGAAGGCTCCTATCCTACGATCTAACCGCCTTCCCTCACACTGTGGGCTAGGCTTCCATGTGCAGATGAAGGGGGGGACACAAACCTTCAATCTATAGCCTACTTACACCTTCCAGAATTAGGAGGGAATGCATTTCTGGTTGTTGCTGTTGTTGTAGCGCACATGAGCACATGTGCATGGGGCAGGGGCGGGGGCAGGGAGAGAGGGAGATGGGGAGATGGGTGAGGTTATTTTTGAGGCGGGATCTTTGTAGCCCAAACTGGCCTCAAACTCACCATCTTCTTGCTGCTACTTCCCTAGTACTGCAATTAGGTATGCGTCACTACACCTGGCTCCATTTCCAGCATTTTCTTTTTTAAATTACTCTTTATTTATTTACTAAGTGGAAGGGTGTACATGTGCCACGGCGTGTGTGTGGAGGTCAGAGGACAACTTTCAAGAGCTGGTTCTTTTCCTGACACTATGTGGGTTCTGGACTGAATTCAGGTAGTCAGGCTTGGCAGTGAGCACTCTTACCTGCTGAGCCAACTCGCTGGCCCCATTTCTGTTATTTTAAGCCACATGGTTCATATCATTATTTAGGGAAGTCTAAGCAATTAATGCAATGAATAGGGGCAACAGGAAACACTGCCCCTCCCGTGTGTGTGTGTGTGTGTGTGTGTGTGTGTGTGTGTGTGTGTGTGTGTTGTACGGATGTATGTATGTAGTTGTCTTACTTTTCTATTCCTGTGACCAAACACCATGACCAAAGATACTTACAGAAGAAAGAATTTCATTTGGTCTGTGGTTTCAGGGAGAGAGTCCCTGACAGCAGAGAGAAGGAACAGCTGAGAGCTCACAAGTTAGTCCAGAACCACTAGGCAGTGGGCACACTGGGCATGGTACTAGTCTTTTGAAACCTCAAATCTTGCCCACAGTGACACACCTTTTCCAACAAGTTCACACCTCCTAATCCTTCCCAAACAGTTCCACCAACTGGGGACCAAATGTTCAAATAAATGAGCCTATGAGGGACCATTCTCATCCAAACCACCATCATAGCAATGGTGGAGATGTGTGCCCATGGAGACATACGTGGAAACCAGAGCAGGACATAGCAGTTATTTCTCTCTATCACACCCTAACCAGGTCTCTTGAGAGAGTCTCTCACTGGACCTGAAGCTGCCTAGGGAGCTTCTGGCTTATCTCCACCTCTAATGCTGCGGCTACAGACACATACAGACATGCCTGGTTCTTTATGTGGGTGCTGGGATCCAAACTCGGGTCCTTGTGCTTACAGAGCAAGCACTCTTATCCACTCAGCCATCTCCACAGTCCTAGGGTACAGAATGTTTTTTAAGGACTTTCCACTTCAATTGACTTTGTCAATGAACCTATCTCCCACCCAGTCCTCAGCATCACCATCTCCACAGTCCCCGAGCAAATGCTATATGCAATGGTAACATGCTATGTGCAGTGATAACGGATGCTCTATGCGGTGATAATGGGTCAACCAGAGACTCTGCCACTTAGCAGCCTAAATCTGGTTCCTAAACTCAAGTAGGACCTTGGAAAGGTTCCCTAACTGCCCTGAACATCAATCCTGTGCCTGTGAATCCAGTCACTCACTCGCCCATCCCGCACACATTTCCTGAGCATTGTTTTCTGTTCACGGATCTTAGAATACTAAGCAGGACAGATGGTCTCTGCCTTCACAGACCTCATGTGTCTTCAGTAGGAGCTAGAACATACCAGACAGGTGCACATGCATTAAATGTAATGCAGTAACTAAAACCTGCATTGGGATGGTGGCATCCTGAGAGGGGGGCTGGGTTGTTGTTTTTCTGGGGATGGTGATGGAGATGATATTGGAGCCAAGGCCTAGATGCCACGGTCAAGCAGCAAGTGGCATAGCTCATACTGCCGGGAGACTCAGGGCAGAGGGCAGGTCAGCAGGGTTGAGGATATATGGCTCAGTGACAGAGTGCTTGCCTAGTATGCACATGGTCCTAGGTTCAATCCCCAGCACAAAGAAAGAAGGAGGTTGGGTAAACTAGTTAGCAGAGCTAAGAGGCTTCAAGTTGGAGCTGGTGGGCTGTGCTCCGGGTTGACCCAGAGAGAGCACAGAGTTAGGGCATAAACCCATACTGAGATTCCCTGCTGTACCTGCACCACCTCCACAAGCCCCGGAGACCTGGACCAGTTCCCACCGTGAGAACCTCATCCGAAACGGAGTCTCTGCTCCTGTACCAAGAGGCTATGCTGGTGACTGATGGCAGGCCTCATCTCCAGCAGTGAAGTGTCACAGTATCACAGACAAAAAGGTTTGAGTGTCTGCCAATGAGGAGCAAAGGATGGCTACAGGCCAGCAGAAAAATCATGGAAACATAGGAGGATGGCCACTCCCCAAATCCTCACTTTTGGTCTCAGGGGCCCCAGGGTACCCCACTTGTGGGTGGCTTGAGGGAGACTGGACAGGATAATGTGGGTGAGTATGAGAGAACACCAGAGCCGAGGTAGAAACCTGCCCAGCCAGTACCAAGGGTGGGTTCTTGAATCCAAACTCAGCTCTCAGCTCAGCCTCAGAAGATAAGCAGGTAGACCAGCCTAGAATTCACCTCAAAAGGTTTATGCAACATCAAAGTCCAAAGATTTAACTTGTACAAGAACCTTGTAGACTGGTTCACTTGGACTACTCTGAGCCTATTCTACTCTATGATATGAGAGTATCAGGAAAGGCTAAGTTACTATAACAAAGATGCCCATGACAAGCAGATAGCTTATTGTGGAAGATCACCTATCTCTCTAGCAGCAGTGAGCATCCCAGATAACTGTTCCATGCAGTTGCCCAGGGACCCTCACTCTTTTCGCTTTGCCCTCATTCCTTCAGGCATTGTCCTCATCACAGCCCTGTCCTTGTCCTGAGTTGCAAGAAAGTAAGAGAGTGAGCAAAAAGCTCCACCCTATTTCATCCTAGGTTCTGTGAGGGAGGCTGGTGATGAGCTCTGGACAGAGGGATTAATTTAGAAGGACAGTGTACAGCCTCCAGCTAGCGGGGGTATTGTATAGTTGCAATGAGTACATAAAAACACCTCGCCCCTTAACATGTGCTCGCCATGGAGCTCGGTGTGCTGGAGCCTAGAACCTGGTGTAACGTCCGTCCTCATTACTTCGCAGTCAATGAAATGAGTCCAGGGACTGGAGAGAGCGCTCGGTGGGTAAGAGCGCTAGCTGAGAAATCATGAGGACCTAAGTTTGTATTTCCAACGCCCAGATTTTTAAAAAATGGGGTGTGGCCACACATACCTGTCACCTCAGCCCTGTGGGACAGAGAAATAGAATCACTGGAGCTTGCTAGCTGCTGGCTTAGCTCCAAGTTCGGGGAGGAAAACCTGTCTTAAGGGAATATGACAAAGAGTGATAGGATGATGAAGAATCGGCACCCAGTGTGCTCCTCTGGCCTCTGGATGTGTATAGGTATGTGCACCCACGTGCACACGTACACACATAATATACACACCATCCTGGTTCACTTTATACTGCTGTAATAAAACACCATGACTGAGCCGGGCGGTGGTGGCACACGCCTTTAATCGAAGCACTCAGGAGGCAGAGGCAAGTGGATCTCTGTGAGTTCGAGGCCAGCCTGGTCTACAGAGTGAGTTCCAGGACAGGCTCCAAAGCTACACAAAGGAACCCTGTTTGGAAAAAAAAAAAAACCAAACAAAAAACAAAAAACAAAACAATAACAACAAAACAAAACCACCATGACTAAGAACAGCTAGGGAAGTAAGACTTTATTTGGCTTACAGGTTACAGTCCATCAGCAGGGCAAGCCAAGGCAGGAACTCAAAGACAGAAGCTGAAGCAGAGGCCGTGAAGGGGTGCTGCTTACTGGCTTACTCCCCATAGTGTGCTCAGCCTGCTTTCTTATACCACTCAGGACCACCACCCTAGGGGTAGCACCACCCACAATGGGCTGGGCCCTCTTGCATTAGTCATTAATCAAGAAAATTCCAGCAATGGCAGGAAGAGCTCTGTGAGTTTGAGGTCAGCCTGGTCTACAGAGTGAGTTCCAGAACAGCCAGAGCTACACAGAGAAACCCTGTCTCAAAACAAAATAAATAAAAAGAAGAAAAAGAGAGAAAATGTCCCTACAGACTTACCTACAAGACAATATATTGGAGGTCTTTTCTCAACATAGGTTCTTCTTTCCAGATAACTCTAGCTTGTTTTAAGCTGACAAAAACAAAACAAAACAAAAAACCAACCTGGCACACACACACACACACACACACACACACACACACACACACACACACAGAAACCAGTTCAAAGAGGAGAGTTGGCCTGGACTGCTTAGGCTATCCAAGAGGAAAGATGAAAAACTTTCCAGAATCCTGCCTGGGATCCCCAGCCCCAACACCCCACACTTACTTCAACTTACCTGGTTTAGTCCTACAGGGCGCCTGGGCAGGGATGAAATCTCAGATGACCTCCCTACTGGATCCAGGCTTGGGAACATGGCCCTGAGAGGAGCCTGTGTCCCATAGCAGTGCCCTTCATCACTTTATGACAAGGTAGGTGTGGCTCTGGTTTCCAAGACAAGTGGCCAAGCTACTCTGTGACAAAGAGCCACACCCTTCCCCTGGGAGGGGAATAGAGCTGTGGGCAGCTGTCTCCTTGGGAGGACACAGTAGGTGGCTGAGGAGGATGTTGTGCCTGGGTTCCCTCCTCCCCGTGGGCTCACTCCTCCTCCTCCTCCTCAGCCCTAAGGCCCGGGGAGAATACGGCGTGGTCCGCATCGTGTCAAAGAATTGGAGCAAGGACTATTGTGTCTTGTACAGCTCCGACTACGTCACTCTACCCCGGGACCTGCACCATGCCCCACTCCTGCCTCTGCATGATGGTACCAAGACACCATGGTGTCCGGATGAGGACTCCTTCCACCAGGCCCAGGACAGCTCCCCTAGACCTCGACCCCTCCACCAGACTACTACCATGGTGATGCGTGGTAACTGCAGCTTCTACACCAAGGGCTGGCTGGCTCAGGGCCAAGGTGCCCATGGGCTGCTCATTGTGAGCCGGGCCAGCGATCAACAGTGTTCAGACACCATCTCCAAGCCCCAGGACCCCAGCAAACCCCGGCCTGCCCTCACCATCCCGGTGGCTGTGCTCCGCTATACCGACCTGTTGGACATCCTCAGACACACTCACGGTGACACCAATATCCGTGTAGCCATGTATGCTCCCCTAGAGCCCATTATCGACTATAACATGGCAGTTATCTTCATACTGGCTGTGGGCACTGTTGCCGCAGGTGGCTACTGGGCTGGCCTGATGGAGTCAGACCAGCTGCAGAGGCACCAGGCCCGAGGAGGAGGGGGGTTTGGTGGTCGCAATCAGCCACAAGCGGGGGTAGCTGAGAGGTTCCAGAGGGCCCAGGAAGATGAAGATGATGATGATACGTCTGTGGATTTCACACCAGCCATGACGGGCGCTGTGGTCACCATGTCCTGCTCCATCATGATTCTGCTCTACTTCTTCTACGACTGCTTTGTCTACGTCATGATCGGGATCTTTGGTCTGGGTGCCAGTACTGGCCTCTACAGCTGCCTGGCCCCCATAGTGCACCACCTGCCCCCATGGCAAAACCAATGGGCACTGCCTGACCGCCGGGCTTATATGAAGTTGCCGTTACTACTGCTGGCAGGCCTGTGTGCCATGGTGACTCTTCTCTGGGTCATCTACCGCAACGAGGACCGTTGGGCATGGCTCCTGCAGGACACCTTGGGTGTTGCCTACTGCCTTTTTGTGCTGAGGCGGGTGCGGCTGCCCACGCTCAAGAACTGCACCTCCTTCCTGCTGGCCCTGCTGGCCTTCGATGTCTTCTTCGTCTTCGTCACACCCCTCTTCACCAAGACTGGCGAGAGCATCATGGTGGAGGTGGCGTCAGGTCCAGCAGACTCTTCAAGCCGTGAGAGGCTGCCCATGGTACTCAAAGTGCCCCGACTGAGCTTCTCAGCCTTGACGTTGTGTGACCAGCCTTTCTCCATCCTTGGCTTTGGTGACATCGTCGTCCCCGGCTTCCTGGTGGCCTACTGTCATCGCTTTGATGTGCAAATCCACTCTCGCCAGGTCTACTATATGGCCTGTACAATGGCCTACGCCATAGGCCTGTTGGTCACCTTTGTTGCCATGGTCCTCATGGAGATGGGCCAGCCTGCTCTGCTCTACTTAGTGTCTAGCACCCTGCTTACCAGCCTTGCCGTGGCTGCCTGCCGCCAAGAGCTTACCCTTTTCTGGACTGGCCAGGGCAGAGCCAAGATCCCTGCTGGGCCCGTGGCAGAGCCCTCCATTGCTTCTGCGGTAAGCTCCAAGCTGAAGCTGGAGGGTGTGACAGATTCCCATAGAACCAACGGGTTTGAGGAGGCCGCCGACCAAGAGTCAAGGGACTTAGACAGCAACCTTGGGGATGACATGTCAGAGATGGTCACCCTGTCTGAGGACGAAGCCACAAGTCCAGAGGGCCACAGTGAGAGCTCCGAAGGCTGGAGTGATGCCAACTTGGATCCTGGGGAACTATCCCCTGGTTCCCCCATGGCCCTGGAGGAGCTGATGCCTCTGGCCATGTTGATACCACTGATCCCACCATTGCCACCCCCCTCAGAGCTGGGTCGCATCCACACCCAGGCTCAGGTCCACAATGCCAGCCTGCCCTGGATGGGGCTGCATAGGAGAAAGGGCTTGAAAGTGAAGAAGTGCCCATCAACCCAAGCTCCCCTATGAACAGAGCTCCCTGGGACCTGGACCTCTCAAAGGACTTCCAGAACACTGAACAGCAAAGCCAGACAGGATGAGATCGGGCATTAGAGAAACTCCCTATCTTCCTCTGGAGTCTCTTTGCTTGTTAGGACCATAAGATAACAGTAACACAGACTAAGTCTGTGCAAAGTTGGGGAGGTCCCTGTGGGCTGGTGGCACCTCCAAATTGTGCAGAGGGGGAAACTGGGGCTCAGGGAGGTCACGTGACTTGCACAGGTCCACTCAAGATTTGCCTCCTTCCCCCCACCCCGCCAGAGTTCCCTGGGCAGCTACTTGCCCTTTCTTTGCCTGCCTGGCTCCTTGAGCCAAAACCCCCAACTCCTTAATGTGACACATAGCTCCCCATCCCATTTCCTCCACCTCCAATGTCAACACCCCACTATGGCTTCTTGATCCCTTCACGTTCTCTTCATCTCTATTTGAACTTGCTGTTCCCACTAACTGGATGCCTTTCCTGTCACAGAAAGACTCCAACCCTAGAAATCGTGAGGCTTCCTTCCAAACTCAGCTCACATGGGCTTGCTGAACCCCTCAGCTCAAGGCTCAGACATCAACACTCAGCCCCATCCCTGAGACATTGAATATGCCCCTGCTGTGTGTCTCCTGAGGTCGTAGGCGTAGGAGGAGGACCCTGTCATCCAGAAGAGGAACAGGAGTATAGGGCAGGTAACAACTTAAAGCCAGGAGTGCAGGGAGCTGGGGCTGAGATGAAAAGCTTTACAGACCACGGGCCAGTTGCCACTGGCTCTGAGTAATGACAAGGTTCTGCAGAACTCAGAGGTCCCATCTGCAAAATGTGGCTTACAGTACTGTATCCTCTGAAGCAGGGGCATTGACAAGATGATCTCCTTAGGACTCCACTAGGTTTTAGACCACGTGGTGTGTTTAAAAGCTGCTTGATCAGAGCAGCTAGACTGCAGAATGAGAGAAGGTCTTCTGAAAGAGGTCCTGTTGCGGGGGTGGGGGTGGGGGGGGGGGTGGTCGTGTCCCAAGGGGCAGTGCTGCAAGGTTGTCAGTCACAGAGCAGGAGATCTCAGCTCCACACTGACTCAGAGTATGTCACTTAGGGGAGACTGACCCTCTCCATGCTCAGCTTGCTTATCTGTAGCATGGGATGAGCAATACGCTCTATTGTGGGATTGTCAATAGGTTTGAAACGGTGTCTGTCTGGTGGCCAGCACCCAGCAGGGAGGAAGAGCTGCAGGCTCCCTTCCATCCTTCTTTCATGACCTTGTTCATACCAGTGTACCCGTAACTCTGGTTTTCTTGTCCTTTGGAGTAGAGCTCAGCTTTGTGAGGGCGAGGACTTTGTTCTCTTTGTTCATAGGTATATTTCTGAGCCAAGGACAGAGCCTGACATTTGTAGGTATTTAGTTTCTGTTTGCTAGATGAGGGAAGAAAAGAAGGAAGGAAGGAAGAAAAGAAGGGAGGGAGGGAGGGAGGGAGGGAGGGAGGGAGGATTAGGCATTGATCTCATTTAAACCGTAGAGAATAGAGTGTTTCCATAAAGAAAGACCCCATTGTCTAGGCCTCTTTCTTGGAGTTTGGTCAGAGTGGACAGGCATCCCACTTTCAGGGAACAAACACTTCACAGCAAACAATGGCTTCAGACCCAGCTGGAAGGATCGGGTGAAGCACTCAAGCCAGGACTCTGACCTGAGGCATTGGCAGACCCTCCCACTGCGGCCAGTGGCCATCTGGCCTGGCCAGAGGGGCCACCATAGGTCCTGGCTCATCCCCAGCCCGGGCAGCCTCCCCACTGCTGGCCTGCGTCACTGGACCCATGGGGCAGGCTGCACCCCTGCCAGGCCTGAAGGGAAGGGCTGGACAGAGTTCAGACCTCAGCCCCCTCAGTCCTGAGTGGGAGGCAGGCAGGAAGCTTCCTCTCCCAGGCATGTGCAGCAGGAAGCTCTGAAGATGCCAGCCACAACAGGTGTGACAGTGATGGGGCAGACGCAGGCCTTCAAGGAGCAGAGCCTCGAGGTGGGTCAGGACAGGGCAACTAACCCTCCTTGTTTACCAGGTGAGCAGGAACGGTTCATAGATCTGAATTTGCTTAGTCTGTGCTGTTGGGACATCGAAATAGCCACAGAGATTCAGAGAACAGGCCTGTGCTGGAGTTAACCCCGTGTCCCGGACACCCCAGCGCAGCCAAATCTCAGCTCCTCACTGGAAAATCACTCCTGTCTATGAAAACGCAGCTCCCCTGGGCGCAGCCTTCTCTCCCCACCCCACCCCACCCCACCCCCAGGATGCCTTGGGGAAGCTTTTGTGTGACTAACCCAAGCTCCAGAACTCACTATGGACTGGCTCTCCCCCCACCCCCGACCCTGCTCCCCGCCCTCACTCCCAGGTGTCTCCCCAAAGGCCAGGCCTCTCCTCCTAGGACTCTCCTGAGCCCCATTCCTGGGATCCCAAGCTAAGGCAAAGGAACCACAGCCTGAGTGTGACCTGCAGAATGATCTAGATTCCCTGCCCGCACTGCTGAGCTGCTGTGTTCCGGAGGGCTGGGAAGGGGCAGGAGAGGCCCAGGGCCCTTTTTTTTTTTTTTTTTTTCCCTATCAAGAATATACCACAGCAGTTCTGCCTACTGCAACCAGGTGTAGGCAACAACTCCAAGTAGATGTTGCAGCCTGGGGTGTTTAAACACAGACACACAAACTCAGCTGCGTATCAGGTACTCAGTTGGGAATACATTTGAAGAGTGCCTGGGCCCCAGATTCTGACCGAGTGTACTTGAGTGGGACCAGGTATCTATGGATTTGAAGGGTTCCACCTCTGCCTAAGGCTGAGCTTCTTCAGAATTGGGCCCTGGTCCCTCTGCGTCTGGGCTAGCAGGAAGGACGACATAGACAAAAGCTCAAGGTACAGAACCCAGGGCAGCCCCCAACCAGCCTTGGCATATACTTCTAGCCAGCTCCTCATAGATTCATGCCCCTGCCAGGGACCTAGACACGGAAGTCCATCCCCAGAGGCTCAGGCTCCACTCAGCTTTACTGGCCAATCCTTGGGCAGGAGGAATCGAGTCAGATTCACCAACCCACCAATCAGCTTTATCCATGCCCTATAATCCAGATAATTCTGACACCAAGGCAAAGGCTAATTTTATCTGTTCATCGTGTGTTGGGCCTGATACATCACAGGTGCTCAAGAAATCAGTTGTGGGGTAGAGGAATGCTTCCCTTGGCCAGCTGGGACTATGGGGACATAAAATATTTTTACCCACTGACAGGACAAAGTAACACTACCTGGCCTGGCATTTGTGTTCAGCGTTACCATCTGGGAGTGATCGGAACCCTGTGCTTGGCACAGTCAGAAATCTGTGTTGCAGTTGCCACTCTTGAGTGGCTCTGTTCCTCCTACCCAGAGGCCTCCTCCTATGTACCTGCGCCACCTCACTTTGCAAGTCTACTTTCCAGGGCTTGGCCTCAGTAGCTGGACCAAGCCATACCCTTCCAGAGCAGCCGAGAGCTGGCAGAGTCCACCTGGAAAGACAAAGATACAGGATGATGCACACATGCACCCACACATGAGCATACATGTGTACTACACTATGGGCTTGTACAGATACACAGCATACATTCATTGCTACATTATAGGTACTTGTACAGATACACACACACACACACACACACACACACACACACACACACACACACACACCTGTAGCAAGCACACATTCCCTAGTGTACACCTTACCACACACATACACACATGGGCTCTAACCTGTTCCCCTCAGAGTCAATCCTTCCCCACCAGGCTTTTCCTAGTTCATGCACAGTTGGAGACTCTGAAGATGTTTGTCTGAGCATGTAGGAGACACCAATCCCTGGCACATGGAAATCAAGCTGACAGCCAGGCAAGAGTGGCACGGGGGCTTAGCCACTTGTACTTTTCGTGGCCTCCAACAGTGGCCTTTACTCAGACGCTTGCTCGGCTTGGGGGCAGGCCTGGGTGATGGATTCCCCAGATGAAGCCCCTCCCACTTCCTTGGATATGGGCTCCCAGCCCCACTAAACCTCTGCTTCCTTGAGAGTCCAGCCTGTAGAACTGGAGGATCCAGGGCAAGACTAAGACCCCAGGTGGCCCATTTCTGTGTGGAGGCTGCATCTGCCTCCCCCTGGGGCCTCATTTAATCCCAGTCAGCACTCCATAGGTCTTGGACTTGATCCTCTTAATGAGTTTGGTGATAGATTTCTGGATTCCCCAGCAGAGAGCCAGCAAGGACCTGTGGAAAGATCTGGTTCACGTGAGGAAAGGAAAGCTCAGAAGAAGCCAGGGCCTACCCATAGTCACAGCAGAAAGAGCCAGTGCCTACCCGTAGTCACAGTAGAGTCAGTGCCTACCCATAGTCACAGCAGAAAGAGTCAGTGCCTACCCATAGTCACAGCAGAAAGAGCCAGTGCCTACCCGTAGTCACAGCAGAAAGAGTCAGTGCCTACCCGTAGTCACAGTAGAGTCAGTGCCTACCCGTAGTCACAGTAGAAAGAGTCAGTGCTTACCCATAGTCACAGCAGAAAGAGCCAGTGCTTACCCATAGTCACAGTAGAAAGAGTCAGTGCCTACCCATAGTCACAGCAGAAAAAGGGCTCAGCTCCAGGTTCCTGCCTCCCAGTCCAACATGTGGAATCAACTCCTGTCCTCAACCCCCTATGGTGATATTTTATTTGTGCTGAAATGTGATTTTATTTGTATATTAATAAATAAAGTTGCCTGGGGGTCAGAGCTAATAGCAAGCCATAGCAGAAGCCAGGTGGTGGCGGCGGCAGTGGCGGCACCACACCTTTAATCCAATCACATGGCAGGCAGAGTCTGTGTGTTCAAGGACATAGCCAGCTTGGAGACACATGCCTTTAATCTCAATACCAACCATAGAGACCTGGAGGTCTGTATAGACAGGCAGTGATGAGAAGATCATGTGGTTGGGTTTACAACCAATGAGAAGGCAGAACAGAAAGTCAATAAAAAGACAGACACACAGGAAGTAGGTCTCTTTGGCAGGGGAAGGACGGCAGCGGCAGCGGGTGGTAAGAAGGCGGTCTTGGTCTCAGCTCTTAGCTATTGCTCTGACCTCTTGGGCTTTTAACTCTGCATTTGGCTCTGTGTTTCTTATTTAATAAGACTGTTACATCTACAACCTCCTCCTCCTTTGGAAACATATGCCTCTCCCACTCCAGGAAAACTCTGGGTCCATTGCTCCCTTACCTCATTCCCCCCAACAGACATGGACACCACCAGGCCCGCATTCTCAATGAGAAGTTTTTCACTTGCCGAGGTGTGGTACCTCAGGCACCTCCCCTGTCTCCCCGACCTGATCTTAGAGCCAGCATCATTTTTGTTTACCATGAGACTTTGGACACGAGGGGCCTTCCCTCTGAACCTGCCTTCTCCTCTGTAAAGTGGACTGACAATACCTACTCGCTTTGCTTAAGTTTAACACATGCAGACACACAGCTAATACTTGCTGCATGCTTGGAACAGCTCAGAACGACAGGTGGTGTGTCATACACCATCCACGTTAGCAGATTTCCAAGACAGTATCCTCTTCCCTGAAGACAGTGTGTGGATGGTCTGGGGTGTTGCTACCAGGAGGAGGCATTGCTGTGGGTTACCAGAACAACCAGACCATTGCACTGCTTATCCTTCAACTCTACGCTTGTGTGCTCCTGTGCTGCCACCTGCTGGTCAATGTGCATGCAAGCAGGCTCCGGAATAACTCCATAGGGTGAACTGCTGTGGTGTTCCCGGTTGGTCAGGATTGACCCTTTAGGATCTGATTTGTGAGGGAGTGAAAGTAGCCTGGGAAAAGCATTCTGGTTCTGAGAGGAAGTAACTACAGCACAGCCTCAAGAAGAACACGTAAAGACGACCTCTACTCCACATGGGTCTCACCCACAGACCACAGTGAACCAGTGTTCTTGAGAGGGAAGGCTTCTCCACAATGCCTGCCCTCGTGTGCACACCTCCAAACTCATGAGAACTAGTCTGTTGTGGTAGTTAATTTTGTTTCTAAACTCCCATGTTGCTGTTGTTTGAGACAGGATCTGGCCTTGAACTGATGACCCTGAAGTGCCAGGATTCCGGATGAGAGCCCCATGCAGTGTTTTCAAGTGCCTCTGGTCTGGGATCTTTGTACCTCTGGTCTGGGAACTCTCATTTGGAGTGTTTCCTGATATGAGAGTCTGAGAGAGAGCCCAAGTCTCACTCCTGGCCCCTCCTAGGATGACCCCACCCACAAAATGACTAGAAGAGGGTTTCAAAATCATGGTGATCACAGAGACCTTCTAGAACTCTCCAGAGCTGTAGACACAGAGAGAGCACAGCCTGCCCAAGGTCACCTAGCCACCCATCCCCATAGGGCAAAGTGCTGTCCATTATAGTCTTGGTTTTCCTCTCTCTAGGACTGGCACACCACAGTCACTTGCACATTTTCCTTGGAGAAATGTTTGTTCAAACATTTTGCCCATTTTGAATCAGGTTACGGTAAACTACAGTACCAGGCACATAGATCTGATGATTTTTTATTTCCAGAGGACTAGGGATGTGAAAAATCTTTAAAAGCCCACAATGCACTTTACTAAATTATTCTTCAAATCATGTGTGCCAATTTCTCCTCTCGTGAGCTAGAGCATGGAAGAGACGGGAAGTTAGCTCTGTTAACTTGGTGTGATTGAAAGTGTATGAGTCTTGGTTTGTATGTCTCAAAGCTCCTGTGAGGCTGAACTTCTACTTCCATATTCTGGTATGTTAAGGGAACATTCCTCATTCTGGAGCTTAGAGCATCTGGTCAATTACCATCTCCTGCAAATCTTACCCTGAGAAACTCTTTGGGAGTTTCTCAGTATCTGTCACATCCTTTGCACTGTTAAAGTCATAGATGGAAGGAAGAAGGGGGGCTGGAGAGAGGTTGGACCATAGGTACCAAGTTACAGATGGTATGCTTTGGCACTGAGGGTAACTACATTAATAATAGATTGCATATTTCAAAATAGCAAGAAGAATCTCCAAATGTTCTCATCACAGTGAAATGATAACTGTTTAAGGTGATAAGTATTCTGCTAATGACTCAAATTTGATCATTTACACATCATATGCATGTATCCAAACACCATACAGACCTCTCATAAGCACATGCAATTATATTTTCAATTTTTTAAAATATAAAGCCCAGCTGGGTGTGCTGGCACACACCTTTAAGCCCAGCGCTCAGGAGAGAGAAGCAGGCAAATCTCTATAAGTTTAAGGCCAGCCTGATCTACAGAGAAAGCTCCAGGCCATCCAGGACTATGTAGTGAGAACTTGTCTCAAAACAAACAGTGGTGTAAAGCCTGTTTCTAGATGCCCATCCCATTTCCTGAGGAATTAGTCTTAACAATTAAAAATTCTAATTAGTCTTAACAATTAAAAACCCAGAGTCAGATATTGAGGGTGGAAGCTGAAAGATCAGAGAAGCAGAGCAGCAGCCACTAGAAACTTCTTACCTCTACAAAACCTCAGATCGAATGGGGGGGGCCAAGATCCTGTCTCCACTTGCCTTATATTCCTGTCCCCATCTGCCGGCCCTGTTTCTCTTTTAGACTTGTTTCGATCTCATGTAGCCTAGGGTGGCCTTGAGCTCCTGATCTTCCTGCTTCCTCCTCCCAAATGCTGGGATTAAAGGTGTGATCCACCACTGCCTGGCCTCTATGGTTAACAAGTGGCTTAGCTCTGCCCTCTGATCTCCAAGCAAGCTTTATTTGTCAGAACACAAACAAAATATCACACAACAATTAGGATCCTTGTTAAAGAAAAGAATACAGCTAATGTCTCTTACATCCCTCCAATGCTTGCCCAACAAGTCAGTTCCCGCCTTTCAGCCTGGGGGTTAAGGTCATCCAGGATCCATCTCTTGCCCTGGCCAAACTTACCTCCCAGGAGCCCCTGAGGACCTGGGTGATTCTTATCTGGGTCTTAAGTACTCATCCTCCCCATACCCATGCTCTGCTGTTCCACTAACGCAGAACTTTATCCTCCTTCCCACACTGAGTCTCCACTGAGCTGCCGCCAGTGTTTGCCAGTCCCCCTGAGCTGGGTACTGTCCAAGGTCCTGGAGAGAAACTGGAGACAGGATTCCCCAGCTGAGAGGGTCTCACCGAGGAAGGCAGGTGGGTGGGGTGGAGAGCACAGGCGTCTCTCCCCTCCCTGCTTTTCTCTTTCTCTCCCCATCCCTCCTCCCCTCCTCCTCCTCCCCCTCCCTCTTCCTTCGCTCTCTCCTTTTCTCTCCAGGGTCCGGTAGCCCAGTCTAGCCTCAAATTCTGTGTAGCCAGCCAAAGATGACCGTGGACTTTTTATCTTCCTGCTTCTGCCTTTATTCCCAAGGTTCTGGGATTATAGGTATGCACCACCTCACTTGGCTATGCTTAAACTCAGCCTTTGTTTATACAACACTCTAACAACTGAGCTACATCGCCACCATTTTTATTCTTATCTTTTAAGATGGGAGACGGTGCTGCCCAAGCTGGCCTCCAACATCTGGGTTCAAATCATCCTTTAGAACTCAGTTTCCCTAGGAGCTAGGACTGACAGGTATGTGCCACCATACATGTCTATACTAGTACATTCTGATAAGGACCCTTTGGAGGCTGACCATGGAGGCATAAACCTGTAATCCCAGCACTTGGGAGGAAAAGACAGAAACATATCCAATTTGAGGTTAATCTGAGCTATGTAGCAAGAATCTCTCTTTAAAAAGAAATGTGAGATGGCTCATTTTACCATGCAAATCTGATGACCTGAACTTGATGCCAGAATTTACGTGTTCTCCATGGTACATATGCCCCTTACACATCATACATACTCAATAAGAAGGAGGAGGAGGAGGAGAGTTCAAACAGAAAGAAAATAAGCCCTTTTGTCATCAAGGAATAGAAACTCCCTCAAAGGAACTCAAACAAAATAGCCAAGGAGATAGACACAGAAGTCTCACAGAACCAGGACAAACAGCCCAGGCTGAGATTATGGGAACAGGGCCATGAAAGCCTTTCCATGCTGCAGCTTCTGTGTATCTCCACTACCTCCTCTGCCCTCACTGAGCTAGTTGGCCCTCTCATTTTTCTTTTGGTCCATGGAGGAGGTATTAGCCCTGACTCCACATCCCTACATCTCAGTCTAGGGGTCACCACCAAGGGCAATGGAGTTTATACAAATGGAGTTTATTCCACCATTCAGAATCCCAAGAGAGTAATTCTGCTTGGCTTTAATTTACCATTCGGCCAGGCTTTTAATCTTGACTGTGGATGAGTCTTTGGGCCCTTGACTCCTGGATCCACCTGTGGTCAACCACCGAGGCTGAAGAGAGGCCAAGAAGAGCAGGGTCAGATGGCATGAAAGTGGTTCCAGCCCCAGGTAATTCATGTGCATAACAATTCTCCAGCTGGGGAGAGCAAGGGTTATGGAAATATGGTCCTTGATCCAGCAACCTCAGCACTGGCTGAAATTTTGTTTAAAATGCATATTCCTAAGCCAGGCCCAGCCCCGATAAGTCTAAAACTTGAACTAAGTTGCAGCCCATTGGATGATTACATGTGCACCAGAATGGAAACATCATTACTCTAGAACAGAGGCCAACCAATCTTACTGAAAAGGGCTCAGACAATAAAGACCTCGGGCTTTGCTTTCTCCTTTGAAGCCTGTGGGTGTGTCTTAGGGTTTCTGTTGCTGTCAAGAGACACTGTGACCACAGCAACTCTTATAAAGGAAAACATTTAACAGGGTGGCTTACAGTTCAGAGGTTCAGTCCATTATCATCATGGCGGGACATAGTGGCATGCAGGCAGACATGGTGTTAGAGAAGGAGCTGAGAGTTTGACATGTTGATATGCAGGCAACAGGAAGTGAACTGACTCACTGGGCCTGGCTTGAGCGTATATGAGCCCTCAAAGCCCGCTTTCACAGAGACACACTTCCTCCAACAAGGCCACACCTCCTAATGGTGCCACTCCCATTGGGGGCCATTTTCTTTCAGACCACCTCGGGCTGTAATGCCTAAGCAGCCATACTCAACAGATAACAAAGATCAAGCAAACACAGCAGGCAGAATTCTCAGTGAGCCCACCCACCCACCAGTGTCTTTGACCCACGTGAGGCTCTCCCTCTTGGGTGCAAGCCAGAATCTGGCCATGAAATGATGCCTCCCCAGTGACCAGATTACACCATGTGCAAAGTGAAGACATTTCACAGAAACAAGACAAGTCCTTAGTCAGCTGCCTTTGAGGGAAGCAAAGGAGAGATTGTCCCAGGTGTGCCTGGGTTTGTTGTTGTTGTTGTTGTTATTTGTTTAATTGGGTTTTTTTGTTTCGTTTTGTTTTGTTTTTTGTTTTTTTTTTTGTTTTTTGAGACAGGGTTTCTCTGTGTAACATTCCTGGCTGTCCTGGAACTTGCTTTGTAGATCAGGCTGGCCTTGAACTCACTGAGATCCACCTGCCTCTGCCTCCCAAGTGCTGGGATTAAAGGCGTGCATCACCACCACCTGGCTTTGATCAGGTGAGTTCTTTAAAGAGAGTTTAGTGGTAGAGCTGGAATGGCTCAATGGTTAAGAGCAGTGACTGTCTGGGACCTGGGTTCTAGTTCTAGCACCCACATGGTGGCACACAACCATCTGTGACTCCAGTGCCAGGGGATGCAATGTCTTCTAGCCTCTGTGGGAGACCAGGCATGTACATGATGCACAGACATACATATAGGCAAAACAACCATATACATAAAATAAAATTTAAAAAAATTAAAGAGAGTTTAGAGGTAAGAGACAGCAACCCTTAAAGATGCTCACCTAGAAGGTGAGCAAAGTGTCACCTTGAGAGAGGGTCTGTGGAGGGGACAAAGAGTGACTTCCAGACAGCAGCGGAGCATGGGGCCCTTAGTCCTTGACCACAGAAATCAAATGATCTAACCACCTGAGTGTGTTGGGAGAGACTGTGGTTGGGATCACAGGCCAAGTGGGAACCTTGATTTCGGCCCGGTGAGATGCTGGGTAAAGGACCAACCTAACCTACCACCTGACTCCTGACTCTCAGAAACGACAAGTTAGTACGCAAGTTAAAATCACTCACCCTGCAGCAAT
Source organism: Peromyscus attwateri (assembly GCA_902168425.1). Classification (NCBI taxonomy): domain Eukaryota; kingdom Metazoa; phylum Chordata; class Mammalia; order Rodentia; family Cricetidae; genus Peromyscus; species Peromyscus attwateri. The sequence continues at coordinate 49,569 of CABHPP010142688.1, forward strand.
AGAGAAGTTGCTCGCCGTGGCTGTGCTCTGACAAGATTTTATGAAAGCAGAGGGTAGGGTGGGTTAGCAGCTTGTCGAACCCAGTCCAGAGGCATGGTGTGAGACTTGCTATATCATAAATGAGCCAGCAATCTGAACCCAAGAGCTACGCAGAGAACTGGACTACTCAGGAGACAAGAGAAGGGACAGCCTGGTGCCGCTCAGTTGAGGCTCTCGGCCCCTGAGATGAGGATAGGAAGGGAGGTTATCTGTTTCCTACCAGACCTGTGATAATAGAGTTTCCCAAGCCACGCATGAGTCATGGCATGTGGAAATCCCATGCAGCCACCAGTCTGGAGAAAGGTCTGTGAGTTGGTCATGGGGAACCAAGGCTAGGCTCTGTAGTTGAGGTGAAAAGGGCAAGGCTGAAGGTACAAAAGAGATTCTCACCTTTGTCCAGAACAATGAAAGGATACATAAGACACTTTTGACAGACGGTTGTCTCTGAGATATGGGGCTCAGAGGCAATAGGTGGCTGGCTTTCCCCCCAAATGCCCTGTCTCAGTCATATACTGCTCCATAACAAATGAACTCCAAACACAGCATAATACAGTGCTATACTTAATGTTTTTAGACAGAGTCTCACAACTGAGGCTTGTCTTGGAATTCACTATATGGCCAGACTGCCTTCCCCCCAAAAGTTCTGGGATGATGGGTATGAACCGCCATGCCAGGAAAAAGGTTGGGGGCGGGGGCTATAAAGATGAGTCCGATTGTAAAGCTGCCTGGTGCATAAGCCAGGAGGCCCAAATGTGACATCTATAGCCCATGTAAAGGTGGAGGGAGAGTACCAACCGCCCAGCTGGCCTCTGACTTCCACACATGTGCTGTGGTGTACATGTGGGCATGCTCACACATCATGAACACACACAATAATAAAGAGGTTGGGTTTTTTGTTTGTTTGTTTGTTTTTACATTTTTCCTGTTGTGCTGGGGATAAAACCCAAGGCTTTGCACATACAGGCAAATGTTCTACTTGTTAATGTCTTCTAGACTTTAGATTTCCATTTTTTGTTTATTTATTTGTTTGGGGGTTCAGTGGTTTTGCTTGTCTGTTTTTTGTTTGTTTGTCTGAGACATGGTCTCATGTATCTAAGACTGATCTCAAATTTGCTGTGTAGCTGAGGATGATCTGACTTCGGATCCTCCTGCCTCCTCCACATGTGCGAGGTTAACCAGCGTGTACCAACACACCTGGTTTTATGAGGTGCCAGGGATCAAATCCGGCTTCATGCACACTAAGCAAGCACTCTGACAACTGAGCTGGACTCTCTAACCCCACCCGATGTTTCCCCAAACACAAAGGTCACTGTGTTGCCTTGTAGATGGAGTTCATTCTTTCTGGCTGCTTCCCTTCTGTCTGTGGTGCTTCCCACAGGACTGGGTGGCTCAGATGTGGGAGGCTGGCAGCCATATTTTCGCTTGGCATTGACTGGAAAAGGAACCACATTTCCTGGGTTTGGTTGTTTGATTGGGAGCCCACCTTGCTGGTCTGAGGTGTGGCTTCAGTGAATTAGCAAAGGTCAGATGGGTGATGAGGGGACAATGAAGTCCCATCCGCCTCCTCCCACGCCCACATGGCCTAGCAGTCACCTATATGGACCCCCAGAAGCTCCTTGTTTGCCGCTTTGAGCTGCTGTAACAAAACAAAACAGTCTGGGGAGTGTGAAGAGCAGATGACGTCTTAACATGAACACAGCCAAGTCACAGATGCCAATGCCTTACACCCACGGAAATGGCAAAGCCTTCATCTGGTCTGAATACAGATGTTGACAGTGTACAGTGTATGCAGAAATATCTATGGCAACTTCCTCATCCTGGATGACAGAGCCTGAGACTGCTCCCCTACAGAGACCACCTACTCCCTACAGAGACCACCTACTCCCTACAGAGACCACCTACTCCCTACAGAGACTGCCTACTCCCTACAGAGACCACCTACTCCCCTACAGAGACCACCTACTGAGAGTAGCTAGCCTGCCTCCTGCAGTACATAAATACACTTGTTCCCAGACTGCTGGCACATCTCCATCAGAGAGTATACGGCCTTCCCATATCCGAGGGCTTCCTTCCTTTCTTCCTTCCTTCCTTCCTTCCTTCCTTCCTTCCTTCCTTCCTCTCCTTCTTTCTTTCTTGTTTATTTATTTATTTATATATTTATTTATTTATTCCTTTTTTGGTTTTTGAGACAGAATCTCACTATGTAGCCTTGGCTGGCCATACAGACAAAGCTGGCCTTGAAATCACAGAGAGATCCACCTGCCTCTGCCTTCTGAATGATGAGGTTAAAGGCGTGCACCACATCCAGCTGGATGGTGAGTTTTAATGCCGTCATTGGCTCCTACCGGTTTCTTGTGGTTACGGTGACATCTGGCAATTCCAGACCTCAGAAATCTATTCTCAGTCTGGAGATCAAGTGTGAAGGGCAGGTTCTGGGATGGCTGTGTGCCCTCTGAGAGGTCTCAGGTAACTCAGGGTCTAGTGACCCCAGGGTCCTATAGCTTGTGGTTGCATAGGCTCAAGTCCCTTCTTCTATACCCTGTGACCTCCTCCTATCCCTTGGGAGTATTTTAGTGCAGTGAGAGTAGGAAGAAGGGTCTCACAGAGCCCAAGCTGGCACTGAACTTGCTGTACAGCTGAGAATGAACTTCAACTCCTGATTCTCCTGCTTCTACCTCCCAATGCTGGGATTACAGGCACGCACCATCACACCCAGTCTGTGCAGTGCTGGGGGACAAATGGGACTTGTGTATGCTAAGTAAACATGCTACCAACTGAGCTCCTTTCCCAGCCCCACTCCCCTGGGTCAGGAGGCCACCTCTGCCTGTCTCTCAAGCTTGGCTTTAGAACCACATGGGTGATCTAGGACAAACTCCTCCAGAAGTTCTTAAGCTACATCTGCAAAGACCCTTTAGCCAGATAAGGTCCCATTTACAGCTTCTGGATGGACATCTCTGGGGGAAGTGGCCATGCAACTGACTATATCTTCCTTCCGATCAAAAGCACAGGCCCCACTGGGGACCAGTGATGTCCTGTCTCGTCTCCATCTTTAGCAGAGCTAAAGATGCTTAGTTAACCCCATATTCGAGCCAGAGAGAACCTCAAAGAAACCAGGCCGGGTTCCTGGGATGCCTCTGCTCCTACCCACAGCAGTGCCCACACCCACCACTTCCTGCTGGGTTTCAGGGCTGTGGCTAGGAGATGAGATAATGCCCTCAAGGGGAGTCAAGCATCTTGAATGGCCTCCTGGGAATTACAGGGCTGGTGCTCTAAGATGCACAGCCCCCTCCTGCAGCTTCCGCTCTGCTGGCATAGAAGGTTTTACTAGAGCCAGGACTGCAATTAAGAAGGAGACCATCCGCCAAATGGTGCATTCTGGGGCCTCGGCAGCAAGCTTTCTATGCAGCTTGTCTCCGCCAAGAGAGAGACTTCCCAGAAAGCTAGAAAGCAAGCTGCATCTAGACAAGACCCCGGCCAGATGCCCTCTGGGGTCATTAGGTCAACAATAGTGAATGACACCCAGCAGTCCTGGTCTGCTGTGCTTGAGGGACACCGGTAAGAATGAAGTCTGTGACAGCTGGGGTCTCTGCACAGGACAAGGGAAAAAGGAAGACCAAGAGGGCCAAGGAGAACTGGACAGATGTGGCGGCAGGAACGGGAAGGTAGACTAGACTTGGGCTCTCTTCCTAGCTAGGCTGCTAATAAGCTGTGTGATCTAGGAAATTTTTACAGAACCCTTAGGATTTGTAAGAAAAAGACAAATGATCCAAGAGGGGGGACATGGAAAAAGAGTCTGAACAGGCATTTTGCAGAAGAAATACAGATGGTCCAAAAACACACAAAAAGATGGCTGATCTCCCTAGTAAAGAAAGAAACAGATTTTGAACAACCAGAACATAAGTGAGGAATTTGGTGGCATCTGACTCAAACCCCCAGTGAATAGCAGCATTGATTTCTTAGTTTTGATCTTTCTTTCTTCCTCCCATTCTTTATTTCTTTCTCTCTTCGTTATTGTTTTAAGATAGGATCTAATCATAGGGCGAGGCTGACCTAGAACTCTCTGTGTAGTCAAGACTGATCTCAAACTCAAACAGTTCTCCCCTCAGCCTCCTGGGGGCAGGAATTAGAGGGTGTAAGGTTGGTGGTGGTGGTGGTGGTGGTTGGTTGAGATTTGTATTTGGTTTTTCTTTTTTTGTTTGTTTGTTTGTTTGTTTGTTTGCTTGTTGAGACAAGGTCTCACTATGAAGCCCTGGCTGGCCTGGAACTCTTGATGTCAGTGATTCTCAGCCTTCCTATTGCTGTGACCCTTTAATACAGTTAGCTCCTCATGTTATAGTGACCCCAACCATAAAATTATTTTCATTGCTACAGCATAACTATCATTTTGCTACTTCTATGAATCATAATGTAAATATCTGTGTTTTCCGATGTGTTTTCTTAGGTGACCCCTGTGAAAGGGTTGTTTGACTCCCAAGGGGGTCAAGTGCTGTGGGAATGTTCTGTATGGCAAATGTGTTTCTAATAAAGCACTGATTGGCCAGTGGCTAGGCAGGAAGTAGGCGGGACTAACAGAGAGAATTAAAAGAGCAGGAAGGCAGAAGGACTGCCTGCCTGCCAGCTGCCGCCAGGACAAGGAGCATGTAAAGATGCCGGTAAGCCACGAGCCATGTGGCAAGGTACAGATTTATAGAAATGGATTAATTTAAGATATAAGGACAGTTAGCAAGAAGTCTGCCACGGCCATACAGTTAGTAAGCAGTATAAGTCTCTGTGTTTACTTGGTTGGGTCTGAGCGGCTGTGGGACTGGCAGGTGAAAGAGATTTATCCTGACTGTGGGCCAGGCAGGAAAACTCTAGCCACAGTCAAGACCCACAGGTTGAGAACCACTGCCCTATGTAGCCCACACTGGCCTCAATCTCACAGAGCTCTTCCTGCTTCTGCCTCCCAAATTCTGGGATTATAGCCATACACCACTGTACCTGGATTGAATTTCTTTAAATTTCTTTTGAAGCTGTGACTGCTTCCTTCTTCTCTCTTCTACACCATCCTTCCTTCTTCTCTCTCCTACACCATCCTTCCTTCTTCTCTTTCCTCTTTTTGCCATTCTCTCAATCCACTGTCGTCTTTTTCTAGTATTTGGCTATAGTCTTATCTTACTCTTTTCTTTACTTATTGTGTGTGTGTGTGTGTGTGTGTGTGTGTATGTGTGTGTGTGTGTGTATGTGTGTGTGTATGTGTGTGCGCGCATGCGTGCGTGCGTGTGTGTGTGTATGTGCGTGTGTGTGTGTATGTGTGTGTATGTGTGTGTATGTGTGTGCGCGCGTGCGTGCGTGCGTGCGTGTGTGTGTGTGTATGTGCGTGTGTGTGTGTGTATGTGTGTGTGTATGTGTGTGTGTATGTGTGTGCATGTGTGTGTGTGTGCGTGTGTGTGTGTGTATGTGTGTGTATGTGTGTGTATGTGTGTGTGTGTATGTGTGTGTGTGCGCGTGTGTGTGTGTGTGTGTATGTGTGTGTGTGTATGTGTGTGCGTGCGTGCGTGCGTGCGTGTGTGTGTGTGTAAGTTAAAGGTCTCCATCTCCTATCTTCCTTAGCCACTCTCCATCTTAATCTTTGTAAACAGGATCTCTCACTGAGCTTGGAGCTTGTCCCTTTGGTCAGGCTGGCTGGCTGGCAAGCCCTGGAGATGCTCCTGTCTCTACCTCCCCAGTGTTGGGATGGCAGGCACACCAAGCCTGGCTGTTTCCATGGGTGCTGGGATCTGAGCTCAGGTCCTCCTGCTTGGGAGTCATCCCCTACCATCTCCCCAGCCTTTCTGTCTTCGGTTGGTCAGTGAGGTCAGCCATTATTTAAGGACACCCCCCTCCTCTGGAGGGCTATATTTCTGATAGCCCTACATTAGAGGCCTCTCAACTTGTCCATGTTTCCTGTGGTTTGGGCTTGGTTCCTCCTGCTGGACACTTCCAGAGTGTCCTCCTGCCTGCTTGCCCACAGTTGACCCCACCCTGTGCAACTCTGAAGGATGAAGGGGAAGGTGTTGCCTTGAGGCAGACTATAGGGAAGGCAGAAAAACTTATCCAGTCAAACACTGGCCTGGATTTTCTGTGCCCGCTGGAGTAGCATGGCTACCTCCAGTTATGAGGGTTCATCCACCATGTGGCCACCAGAGGACACAGCCTCTTCCAGCTCCAACTAGAAAAACCTCTGAAGTGGACTAGTTTGGATTATGAGCTCATTTGCATGGCCAGAGAGAGGATAGCTGGGCAGGAGCCCTCCAGAGCCACAAAATTCAAATAAAAGGATATTCCCTGTCCTTGAGAAAGAGAAAGGATCTCAGCAGCTCAGGCAGTAGCTGTCTGTCTACATCATCCCACATCAGGCTGGTGACCTGGTCCTGTTGCACATGAAGATGGGCAGGTAGGACCCCACGTGACCTCCCCCACCTCTAACACCAGCCCTGCCTTCCCCTGACGTGCCCAGCCCTCACTGCTCACATCCTGCCTTCAGGACACTGGCTTCTGAGATGCTGCTGCAGTCTGACTCTTCAGCAACCAGCCCAGATGGAGAGTGCTACTCAGATTTATTCAGCACTTCGGAGTGTTGAGATCTGATCCGCCCTGAAAGGCAGCATTTGTGTGGGACAGAGGGCAGATTCTCACCTCACCCCAGGATGCTGCTTTTCAAAGGACTACAGACTTTTTAGAGCTAAGAAACTCTTAGAGGTCTTCTCCAAACCCCTTCTTTCCTAATGAGATAGGAGGTGCAGGGCCGGGGAAATGACTCAGTAGATAAAGTGCTTGTCACACAAACATGGGGACTTGAGTTCAAATCCCCAGAAGCCACATAATGCCAGCTGGGGTAGCACACCTGTCATTCCAGAGCGCCTATGGTGAGATGGATGGTAGAGACAGGAGAATCCCAGGGAGTTTGCAGGTCAGCTCAGGGAACTCAGCAGAGAACGAGAGACCCTATGTCAAACAGGGTAGATGGCGAGAATGGACACAGCAGGCTGTTCTCTGTATTCCACATATGTGCTGTGGCATGTGTATACCTGAACACACCACACACACACACACACACACACACACACACACACAAATAGTAATGATAATAATAGTAACATAGTTATACCAGACTTTTTAAGGATTAAAGTTGAAGCTATTTCTGTAACTACATGAATATAACTCATTATTTTTTTTCTTTTGTGCATTTGTCTGCAAAATGCTTCACCTCTACATATGACCAGTCGTTGGTGGAAATGAAACTTGTGCAGCCTCAGGCATGTTGGAGTTCTGTTGCTGAAGCAAAACACTTCCGGGCCCTGGAGAAGTCAGAACGAAGGCAGTTCTTGTTGCACGGACTGTGCCACCACCTGTTTTATCTAGCGAACTCTCACCCTTGCTGTCTTTAAAAAGAGCACCGGATGATCCCTATAATCATCTAGCGTAACGTTTCTTCTTCACTCTGTTCATAATTTTAACTCCATATCCCAATGCCAGGGCCACTGGCAAGAGAAAGACTTTATTGTGGATGAGTCAACAGAGCACGCAGGCCCGAGATGCTATTGTTGAACACAAAAGCCCCTCTGTGAGTGGTGGAGCCAATGCTCCACATCTTGAGGGAGAGAAAGAAGGGTACTCCCTGTGCCCATGCTCTGTGTAACCCTCCTGAATCTGTAAACAACCAAAACACAACACACAAGTTATGGGGTTTTCTTTTTAGCATGCTGGCACTTTTAACTCAACAACATGTTTGTTAGTGGGCTCTATGCCCTGTTTTTTACAAACTTCTGCATTTGAGCTGGGCGGTGGTGGCACACGCCTTTAATCCCAACACTCGGGAGGCAGAGGCAGGCAGATCTGTGTGAGTTCGAGGCCAGCCTGGTCTACAAAGTGAGTTCCAGGACAGCCAAGGCTACATAATGAGACTCTGTCTCAAAAAAAAATTAAAATTCAGGTATGGTGGCACAGGCCTTTAATCCTAGCACTCAGGAGGCAGAGAAAGGCAGATCTCTGTAAGTTCGAAGCCAGTCTACAAGTTCCAGGACAGCCGAGGCTACACAGAGAAACCCTGTCTCAAAAAAAAGAAAAAAAATTAAAACAAAAAAGCTTATGCGTTTGAATGGACTCCATCGCTGTTTTGAATTGGGTGTCTTTTTTGAATTCCGATGTTAACAGTCAGAAAGGGCAAATTCATAGTGTAATAACAAATAGACCTAGAGATGGCACAAGACTGTTGTCTATTTACAAACCCTGTGGCCTCTGAGGACCAGCAGTCCTGGAACATCCACAACATCTCAGCAGATGGAAAGACCCCTGGAGGCCCTGGGACAGCAATCAAGTGACTCCAGCTGGAGGTGTCACTTGCCTTCACAACCCTCTAGTCTGGAGTAACCAAACACCACCACCTAAAAAGGGATCCACAGGCTGAGCGGTGGTGGCTCACGCCTTTAATCCCAGTCAGGAGGATCTCTGTGAGTTCAAGGCCAGCCTGGTCTACAGAGAGAGTTCCAAGACAGGCACCAAAACTACACAAAGAAACTCTCTCAAAAAAAAACAAAACAAAACAAAAAAAATGGGTCCACAGAAAGAGGACTCCATGCCTGTGTTTGCTCACCAGGGGAGGAGAGTGGTCTATTATCCAGCCTAGGCCTCCATGGGTGCAGCATGCAGGGATCTCACTTTAACACTGGGCCAGGGAACAGTCTCAGGAGAGCCTCGTGCCAAAGCACTCAGAAGCCTAAGCACTAATTATGGGCAAGACTCTTGTACTGGCTGGTTTTGTGTGTCAACTCGATACAAGCTGAAGTCATCAGAGGAAGGAGTCTCAGTTGAGGAAATGCCTCCATGAGATCTAGCTGTAAGGCATTTTCTTAATTAGTGATCAATGGGGGAGGGCCCAGTCCATGATGGGTAGTGCCATCCCTGGGCTGGTGGTCCTGGGCTCTACAAGAAAGCAGGCTGAGCAAGCCAGGGAAAGTGAGCCAGTAAGCAGCTCCCCTCCATGGCCTCTTCATCAGCTCCTGCCTCCAGGATCCTGCCCTGCTTGAGTTCTTGTCCTGACTTCCTTCAGCAATGAACAGCAATGTGAAAGTGTAAGCCAAAAATAAACTCTTTCCTCCCCAACTTGCTTTTTGGTCATGGTGTTTTATCTCAGCAATAGAAACCCTAACCAGGACAACTCTGAATGAGACAAAGGAATCAGGTTTAGATGTGTAACCAGTGTCACAGGGTTGCTGCAGAGGTCAAGGACACTGTTATAATGCTAAATATCCTACAATGTACAGGACTGTCCATCAAATGAAGTTGTGCTCATGATTGAACCACTGTTGCTATATTGTGTTGTTTTCCTGCCGCTATGCCCAAAGCGCCTCACAGAGCTACTGAAGGGAGGGTTTGTGTAGGCTCACAGATTCAGAGGGATCTGTCAGTGGTGGCATGGCTCCATGTACTTGAATGGATCATGACAGGAAAGGGCCAAGGGTGATAGGTTCCCAAAGATCCATCCCCAGTGACCTATTTTCTCCAAGTAGGTTCCGCCTCCTAAACTTTCCAGAAGTTTCTAAAATAGCACCACAGCTAGGTGCCAATCTTCCAATACATGAGCCTTTGAGCAGGGGACACATCATATCCAAACTGACCCAGCATTGGCATAGCACAAAGCTCATACTGGAGGCGGGGAGGGGGTGCAAAATCAAAACAATTCCCTGTCTTGGTCAATGACCTGTAGCACGATCCTATCTGGTCTTAGTAATAAAAACCTGGAGTCAGATATCAGGATGAAAGCTGAAAGATCAGCAAAGCAGAGCATCCAGCCACTAGTTCTTACTTCTATAAAATCCTCAGCCTGAAAGGGCTGAGCTCCTGTCTCCTCCTGCCTTATATTCCTTTCTCTGCCCAGCCATATCACTTCCTGTCTCAACCTCCCCAGTGCTGGGATTAAAGGTGTGTGTGCCACCACTGCCCAGCTCTGTTTCTCTTTTAGACTGGATCAAGGCCCAGGGTGGCCTTGAACTCTCAGAGATCCCTCTGCCTCTGCCTCCCTAATGCTGGGATTAATAGTGTGTGCCACCACTGCCTGGCCTCTATGGCTAACTAGTGGCTTAGCTCCACACTCTGATCTTCAGGCAAGCTTTATCTGTTAAATCACAAACAAAATATCACCACAATGACCAAGGCAATGCTGATAAAAGGAATCAGTTAACTGAGGCTTGCTTACAGTTTCAGAGGTTAGCCCATTGTCAACATGGTGGCAAGCATGAAGCATGGTGGCATACAGGCAGGAGCTGGAGCAGTAGCTGAGAGCTACATCCTGCTCTGTAGGCAGAGAGACAGAAAAACTGTTCCTAGCACGGACTTTTGAAAGCTCAAAGCACACTTCTTCCAACAAGGCCACACCTACTCCAACAAGGCCACATACCCCAATCCTTATAATCCTTTCAAATGGTGCCACTCCCTGGTGACTAAGCATTTAAATAAATGAGCCTATGGTGGCCTGGCCATTGTGTTTGTTTATTTGTTTGTTTGTTTTTGTTTTCTTTTTCTTTTTTGGGGGGGGGGGGTTTGGTTTTTTGAGACATGGTTTCTCTGTGTAGCTTTGTGCCTTTCCTGGATCTCGCTCTGTAGACCAGACTGGCCTCAAACTCACAAAGATCCACCTGCCTCTGCCTCCCAAGTGCTGGGATTAAAGGCGTGCGCCACCACCGCCCCGCTTTGTTCTGTTTTTCAAGACAGGGTTTCTCTGTGTAGCTTTGGAGCCTATCCTGGAACTCACTCTATAGACCAGACGGGCCTCAAACTCACAGAGATCTGCCTGCCTCTGCCTCCGGAGTGCTGGGATTAAAGGCATGCACCACCACAGGAGGCTGGCCTGGCCATTCTTGTTCAAACCACCACACTCCCCAAATCACAACAAACAAAATGTCTGCCGTCAGGTACATCCTTCATACTAAATGAAACTTATCAAAAGAGCCACATAGGACAGGCCACAGCAATGATTGGCCAAGGTGAATGAGGTTATACCTCTGATTACTGGTTACCAGGCCTTTACACTTCCTTTCCTGTAAGGACAGCCGAAATATATGCAGGCATTGCCAGACATTCTGGAGACAGACTGCCTCTACCTGAGACCACTTGACTAGAGCCTTATAGTTACAGAGGCCAAGTTCAGCTAGGCAGAAGAGGGGACCAGTCTTGGGAACATTGATGCCTGAGTTTAAAATATACTTCTACCACTGAATATGTCCTAGATCTCCCCCTTTGGACCTCAGTTTCCCTATCTGTAAATTGACAGGATTCAATGGAATCAGTTCAAAGCTTCTAGAATTTTTCACTTTGACCCTGTTCTAATTCCTCCCCTACTTGGACACACATACACACACACACACACACACACACACACAAAACCACACCATGAGGATATCACTCCACTTAACTTTTCCATCATAGTGGATTTGAGACAGGGTCTCCTGTAGCCCAGGCAGGCCAAGAGCTGGCTTAGACTGAAATGACCTTGAGTTCCTCATCTTGCTGCTGGGATGACAGGCCTGTGTGGCAGGCACCCACTTAGGAAGTGCTAGAGAATCAAACCCAGGTCCTTGATGTCTCAAGTCACGCTACCCATCGAGCCTAGGTAATAAAAGGGGTGGGGTAACCCCAGAGTGGGGAAGGCTGGTGGCCAGTAGAGTAGTTGGTGAGGGTCAGGGTGGAAAAAGACAGTGTCCTGGTTAGTTTTATGTCAACTTGACATAGGCTAGAGTCATTTGGGCAGAGGGACTCTCCATTGAGAAAATGCCCTCATAAGATCTACCTGTAGGCCAGTCTGTAGGGCATTTTCTTAAATTAACGGTTGATGTGGGTGGGCCCAGGTCCCTGAGGGAAGTGCCATCCCTGGGCTGGTGGTCCTGGATGATATAAGAGAGCAGACTGAGTAAGCTATGAGGAGCAAGCCAGTAAGCAGCACTCCTCCACGCCCTCTGCTTCAGCTCCTGCCTCCAGGTTCCTACCCTGCTTGGGTTCCTGACCTGGTTTCAATCAGTGATTGTCCGTGATGAGGAACTGAAGTAAAAAGCTACCACAGAGGCAGACATGGTAGTGCATGTGTGTAATCCTAGCTCTGGGGAAGCTAAAGCAGAAAGTTTATGAGTTCAAGGCTAGGCTGGGCCATAGAGTGAGTTTGAGACTAGCCTGAGCTACAAAGTGAGACCCTGTCTCAAGAAGGAGGGGACTGAGGCTAGCTCAGTTGGCAGAGCATGTATGAAGCCCTGGTTCAACATCAGCACTGCACGAAAGTGGGCGTGGTGGCACCTGCTTATACTCTTAGAACTCCAGAGGCGGAGACAAAAGTACCAGAAGTTCAAGGCCAGCCTGGGCTACATGAGACTCAGTCTCAAAGAGAGGTGGAGGGGCAGGAGGGAGAGAGGATGAAGCCTCTTTGTACAGAGAAAAGAACATTCATGTCTAAGAAAGATAAAGGTGTGTGTGTGTGTGTGTGTGTGTGTGTGTGTTGATTATGTTGTAAACAAAATTCACCCCAAAGCCACCGACAGCATCTAAGCAGCTCCACTAGTGCTCTGGCCTCTGGTTCAGCTGTGATCAGCCCGGGCCGGAAAAGATAAGGAAGACAGGTCCCCACCCCCACCACTCACAGCTCCACCTGCTTCATTTCAGAATCCAATAAAGCTTGACAGTGGCCTTGAGAGGGAGTGAGAGGAGTTTAATGAAAAGCATTCCATCTGAACAACGACTCAGGCCTTTTGGAAAACAGAGTGGCTCACTCACCTCCTCCACACGTGTCCCTGAGCAAGGGCCACCCGTACCTTTTCCTTGTCTTCCACATGGTGGTTTCTTTCCAGCTGCATTGCCATTTTCTAGGGTCCCAGACTGTGGTGTAGCCCAGAACCACACCTATTTCTCAGACGTATCCTACTGGCTTGTTCATTTCTGAGTTCTTCCTGCGAGCCCTGTTTTGGAATGAGGATGTGAAGAAAATCACAGCTGAGGGATGAGAATGCCTGCCTAGCCATGCACGAGGGCCTAGGTCCCATTGTCCACCACACACACACACACACACACACACACACACACACACACACACACAGAGGAATAAAGCTCAGTCTGGGAGATGAGAGCATCACAGCATCTCATTCATCTGAGTCACTCCCCAGTGGGACACCTACAGTGACATTTGACCCTGAAAGTGGAGGCAAGAGGATCAAGAGTTCAAGGTCACCCTTAGCTACACAGCGAGAGCAAAGCCAAACTATTTGAAATACTATCATTAAATAAAACACAAACAAACAAACAAAAAAACCTACCAAGGCTAGGGAGATGATTTAGCAGTTAAAACCATATACTGCTGGTGGTGGTTTGAAAGAAAATGGCCCCCAAAGGGAGTGGCACTATTAGGAGGGGTGGCTTTGTTGGAATGGGTGTGGCCTTCTTGGAAGAAGTGAGTCATTGTGGAGGCGGGTCTCAGATATGCTCAAGCCACACACAGTGTCTCAGTTCACTTCCTGTTGCCTGCAGGATCAAGATGTAACCAGCATCACGTCTGTCTGCACACTGCCATGTCCCACCATGATGATAATGGACTAAACCTCTGAAAACGTAAGTCATCCCAATTAAATGTTTTTCTTTTATAAGTGTTGCTGTGGTCATGGTGTCTCTTCACAGCAATTGAAACCCTGACTAAGACACTGCTCTTGCAGCGGACCTGAGCTGAAATCTCAGCACCCACAATGGTGGGCTCACAACTGCCTATTACTCTAACTCCAGGAGATATGATGTCCTCTTCTGGCCTCTGAGGGCAACTACACTCACATGTACACATACACATAGATGCATAATTAAAAATAAAACAAACTTTTTTTTTAACTGACTATATTGAAAAAACCTAAAGAGGAACCTACAGACTCCAAGTACTGTCTATGACCTCTAGCATAGCTTACTTCAGAAGTTTCTAACCTTATGACATTTCAATGCAATGTTCTCATCACTAGAGTTAAAAAACATATGTGCAAAAAAAATCTCTTAACATTTTTGGCAAATTTATGAGTGTTGTGTTACATTCACAGCTACCATGGAAGGTATTCAATCCATAGGTTACTTGTTGGACACTCCTAGAATGGAGGCAAGAATGGATCTAGAGATATTTGTTAATGGAAGGCTAGAGCTGCAGGAAGCCACAGCCAAAGCAGCATTCCAGAGCTGACATCAGGTCAAAGACACCGATCAGGGTGAGTTGTTGTTCATTCCCTATGCACGGCAAACCAGACTGGGTGAATGGAATCAACCCCCTGCGATACACCTCAAAACCCAGAGGAGTCTCTCCACAGGGTGAATGGAGTCAGCCCCCTGCAATACACCTCAAAGCCCAGAGGGGTCTTTCCACTGCCCCAGCTGTCAGCTCCGCTGCTCCACATTCCCAGGTGGAAGGAATTAATATTAGCTGTCAGAACTACAACCTGCTATCTGCCCAGCCATGAGCTGTAAAAACTGTCTGGCAGGCTGATGCTTCAGAAATTTCCATGCACAGTGAGATGTAAACTACTGGGGCAGCTAACTAACGCCCAGGGCTCTCCCAGGGCAGTGATGTGTTTGAAATGCTGCATGATGCTGCAATAAGTTTCATTTAATGTCTTACGCCACAGATAGTTTCTTCCACAGACACAGATGGAATAGAAGCCAGTCCCCTGGGGGCAAAATCTCCTACCTGACTCCTGAATACACCAGAGACCTTGTCACAGCAGACGACACTGTGATTTTTCAAGGCACACCAGCTAGTTTGAATTCAACCATTTCACACTGCCTGCATGACATCTGACCCCTAATTATCTTTTTGGTTTTTTCACACAAATGTTGTTTAAATTGAATTTGAGACAGGATCTCACATAACCCAAGCCAACCTCAAACTTCCTATGTAGCCTAGAATGACTTTGAACTTCTGATCCTCCTGCCTCCAATTCCTGAGTGCAGGACTTACACATCAGCAGTGCTGGGGATCGAACTCAGGGCTCCATGAAAGACAGATGAACACTCTAAATTTCTAGCCTTTGCCTTTTCAATGTTTAATTTTAAAATTAGACCTTACTGTTTATTTAGAGCAATTTTAAGTCTATAGCAGAATTGAGCAGCCAGAGAAGCGACCTCACAGGCCTCCAACTATCATCCACAGCCTGACTAGAGAGGCACACTCATCACTCTTTAGATGACATTTGAAACATGAACCTAATTAGTCTTATCAATAAAAAACAGGAGCCAGATATCGGGGTAAAAACCTGGAAGATCAGAAAAGCAAGGGAGCAGCCACAGTCACTTCCTACCTCTCTGGATCCTCCCACCAAAAGGGACCAAGATCCTGTCTCTGTCCAGCCTTATCACTTCCTGTCTCCACCTCCCAAGTGCTGGGATTAAAGGCATAAGTCACCACTGCCCAGCTTCTATGGTTAACTAGTGGCCAGCTCTGCCCTCTGATCTCCAGGCAAGCTTTATTTGTCAGAGCACAAACAAAAGATCCCACAACAGACATTATCAACCAAAGCCCACGGTTCATACTGGGGGTTACTCTCTGTGGTGCACACTCTGGGTTTGGACAAACGTGTAATGACACGTGTACTAGTCTGGGTTTTCTTTTCCATTGCCGTAACAAAACACCTGCCAGAGACTTGAGGAAGGAAGGGCTTATTCTGACTCACAGTGTGAGGTAGAGTCTATCTTGGTGGGGACATCATGGTAGCAGATACATGAGACCTGGTCACAGTGTTTCTGTAGTCTAGATGCATGATTGCATGATGGCCAGCCAGTATGGCTTAATCAACAAGCCCCAGGCCCTAGGAGGGTACTCTAAGCTCAAAACCCAAGGTGGACTCGAAACTCAAAAATCTAAGGAATGACACTCATTTGACCTCTGGCCTCCACACACACACACACACACACACACACACACACACACACACAGCACATATATGCACACATGCAAAATAAATGAACCCCTTCCACTTGACAATGGATATTAACCATCAGAACATGCACCACCACCCTAGTACAGCATGGAACAGTTTCACAGCCTGAAACCACTGTGCTCAGCCTCTTCTCCTCCCAGCCTTCACCCCGATGGATGATGATCTTTGGGGGCCGTATTTTGAGATGGGGTCTTTTTATGTAGCCCAGGCTGGTCTTGAATTTGCCATCCTCCTGCTTCTACCTCCCAAGCACTTGGGTTACAGGCATGTGCCACTATGTCCAGCTGAGATCTTTTCACTCTGCCCACATCTAACAGTATATAGCTGAAACCCTCCCAGGTTGGCTAATTTTAGATTTTTTAAGAAGAATAAAGGTTAATAGGTCACTAACAAGTCATCACGCTGAGCAGCCAGGGGGCTGTGTCACAGTTGCACTCACTGGACTTTGGAGACAAGTTCATGTTTGTTGAAGGATAACTAGGATGAACATCCTGCTTCTCTGGGAGAAAGAAACCCAAATGCTATGTAATTACAGCCAGCGATTGTTCTTGGGATAGGAGGTTCTACCTAGAACAGTGGCGTGGGCCTATCGTACTAGCGTTTGTACGTATGATGAGGCTACATCAGAAGTTCCTGGTCAGCCTGGGATACATGAGACCCTGTTTCAAAAAGCAGAAAACAAAAGCTTTTACCTGAATAGAGAACAGCTTGTAAAATAATGCAGCCACATACAAATGACAGCCTTCAGGTCACGAGACTAAACGCAGACTTGTAGGTGTTGATACATTTTAGAATTCTGGTGACTTCTTCCAAACAGAGGGAAGCTTGCAAGTGACAGCATCTGCTGAAGTGAGAGGATGTCTGCTCCTCTTTGGTAAGTTTTGTATTTGAGCATCTCTGAGCACCACCCAAACGAGGGGATTGTCCTCCAGGCAGGGATAGTCAATGTCAAGGTAAAGTCAAATATGGGGCAGTAGGGTGACTCGTCCACCCAGGACCATCCTCGATTCCTGAGTGGAAATTAGACTGCTATAACCAGCCCCCTCTACAGTGACCCTGACGAGGGGAAACCAGCATCAGTGGGACCCTAAAAGGAAAGGAGAGGAAAGATTCCAGAAATGTCACACAGGCCAGGGACCTTAACATCAGCCAAAAAAAAGTCAGTGAGATGTAAATTAGAGAAATTAAGCCCCAGGCCATTTTGTGTATCAATATATTTACATATGAGCTCATGAGTGGATCATGTTTCTTTTTTTCTTTCTTTTTTCTTCTTCCTTTCTGTTTTTGGTTTTTCAAGACAGGGTGTCTCTGTATAACCCTGGCTGTCCTGGAACTCACTCTGTAGGCCAGGCTGGACTCCAACTCCAGGATCTACTAGTCTCTGCCTCAACCCCTGCCCCCAGGCTTGGAATTAAAGACCTGGACCACCACATCCGGATGAGTAGATCGCATTTCAACTGCATCAGAGGGAAGGGATTGGCACTGGAGAATCTGACCTTAGGCTCCTTGAGCCAGCCAGTGCTGTGTGTATGTTGCTAAGGTATTATGCATCCTCACCCACTGGGATCTCTCCAGCTAGCTTTGAAGGAGAACTGTCAGGCATCTCATCACAGCACCGGCTAGTGATTAGACAGATCGGATATATGGAATGCAGGCTAGACTCTCAGCACATCCTGAATGTGGGCCTCTGAACGCAAAAAGAGACATAGAGGGATACAGGTTTTGAAAGCAGTCGTCTGCTACAGAGAAGATACCTTTTGAGAAATGTTTTCAGGAAATGTTCAAAGAGAAAGACTGCTCGTTCATGATTGGAATTAGCAAGTGAGTTGGCTTCTTTGAAGCTTCTGGGCTCTTCTCCAGTGTTTCCTGGTACTGAGCTGGTCACAAGGCCCTCTATAATAAAGTAATATAATTGTCATTGTTTATTATTATAATCATAGTCATGTGTACTGCTAATGCTACATTCATTATTAAAAATTTAAATTTTAGCCACACTTGTCAAAATATGGCCACTACTGTGGAAGATTAGCTCCGACCTGTTGAAGGGTTCTTGCAGGGAGGAGAGAGGAACGAGGAAGTATTAGATAGAAATACAGATATAGATGACTAGAAAGACAGAGACACAGGATAGCTTCGGGAGGGCCCTGGGTCAAAATCCAGCCGCCTCCAGTTTTATTATAGTGGGCTTTTTATACACTACCAAGGGGAGAGGCAAAAGACCTCCCCCTTTCAAGATCAAAGCACAACGTACAGCCAAGTGTAGGCCCTTCAAGACACCTGGTAACCACACCCCTGGCCAAATCATCCTATTATGCAGCCCTGCTGGGTAAAGCAAGCTCAGACTTTCTGATCTTGAGTAAGGCCTTACTAGGGAGCCTCTGTGGGCCCCCACAGACTACCCATGTTATGTGTAAATCTGGTCAATAATACAGTAGCAAGAATATCATGTGTGGCCAAGCATGATGCACACCTGTAATCCCAGCACTCAGGAGACTGGAGCAGGAGGATTGCGAGTTAGAAGCCAGACTTGGCTATTGTGAGAGTCTGTCTTAGAAAAAACAACAACAAAACAATATCAAGCTTAAAGTGGGGGATGTGATGTTTTCTGTGCTGTATGGATGGCCTGATGCAGACACAGGGTCTGGACAAATAAAACAGGGAGGCCTGAGTGTCTGGTGAGGAGACGTCATGACAGAAGTGGAGACTGGACTGGTGCCATTCTGGCGAGAGGCCACATGCCTTGAAGTCAGGCAGTCCCAAAGCTGGAAAGCCACAGAAGCAGAGCGTCCTCTAGACCTGTCAGGAGGAGGCTCATGTGACCCGTTGTTGCCTTCCAGGACTATAGGACGAGGCATCTTCTCTACTGTAAGACATATGCTTATAGCAATTTGTTAGAGCATCTCCCTCCTCAGGCCTGGATGATGCACCTGTTATCCAACAGTCCCAGCTTGGTAAGGGTGGGCCAAGAAGTGTCCAGGTGCTGGGCATGGTGACATGTTCCTGCAATCCCAGCACTTGGGAGGCAGGAGCAGGAGAATGAAGAGTTTGGAGTCAGCCTGGTCTCTGTCGGCTTTTCTCAGAACACTGAGGGCTAAGGTGTAGCACAGGGTGCCCTCTGCTGACTCCTGACACACACAGAGCCCTGGGTTTCCTCCTCGACACCACACACAGAAATAAAGCGGAGCCAGGTGTATTAGTGACTTGTCTTGCGGTTGTGACAAAACACCTCACGATAAGCAAATGTGAAGGAAGGCTGGTTTAGTACCATCGGAGCATTGACAACCCTTCGTGGATGCAAGTGGCATGGAGGCAAATGTGTGAGGCAGCTCATACCACTCAGAAAGTGGAGAGGAAGGAACGCACATACTCAGCTCACTTTCTCCTTTTGATTCAGTCAGGACTCCGGCCCATAGCATACTGCCATTTCTTCTGACCTCAACATGCTCAGCTCTCCTTGTCACCAGCCTGTGATTTGTGATCAATTACTCAGGCCATTTGTCATACCTACAAGCTTGAACATCTCACCTTGAGCACTAAAAAAAAAAAAAAAAATTACATCAGTGTGTGTGTGTGTGTGTGTGTGTGTGTGTGTGTGTGTGTACAGCTGCTAAAATGCATGTATGGAGGTCAGAGGACAACTTATGGACATCATTCCCCTCCTTCCACTAAATGGGTCCTGGGTAAAGAACTCTGGGCATCGGGTTTGGCAGTAAACATCTTTACCCACTGAGCTATCTCACTGAGCCAACCAACCTCCAACTTCACTGTCCAAGCAAAATGGTTGAGCCCTGAACCTTGAGAAGAGTTCCCTTTATCACTGTCTCTCAAGGTGACATTCTTTGGTTAACCTGTAGTCTGTCTCCTGTCATTTTTGGCCTGTACTCATATACTGAGCCAACTCACCCATATACAGAATTCTTCCATCAACAGGATGAATGGGACCCTAATGTAACCACAGGTATGTACAAGGGGCTGGGATGTGCTGAATCTCTGGTGGGCAGGAAGGAGGGGTCCAGGAGGACTCACATGCAATGGCTTGTGTCCTGAGCTCCTGCTCAGCACCCAGCTCAGGTGCACTGCCTGCATCTATCAATGACTGTGCCTCAACCTGCCTGACCTTGTGTTTTGGCTGGTCTGACAAGACCCAGTTAATGGAGGGTAGGTGTGAGGTCATTTGGTATTCCACAGTCAGGCACTCAGTTTTCACCAGCCCTCTTACAGCATGCCAGTTGTTTCTCAAAAGATCTATGTCCCCTGCTCCTGGTGGCACAGTCTTGCTCTGAGACTCGTACGCTGGAACACAGTATAAATGCCACACAACACCTCTGTCATAGTGGCTACGTCCAGCATCTCAGGCTCTGTGAAGTTGACAGCATAAGCTTGAACTGCTGCTGTACCTCAGCTGGGACCTGCTGTAGAGTCTTTCTTCTTGGGGAGTCATTAATGCTGTCAGCCTTTTATGTCGGCAGGGTATTGGTCCAAACAACATCCCTGGCTGTGGAATATGCTATCTCCAGCCTCCAAAAAATTCCTACATCTTGTTCTCCCTTTATCACTTTGGGGAATATAAATTGTGTGTTCTTTATCCAAGATTCTTGAGAGCAGAATGCTTCAATTTCAAGTTCTTCTGGATTTGGGAGTATTTGTACAGACATAATAAGATGTCTTAGGGATGGGAGCCAAGCTGAAACTCAAAATTCATTCACATTTTATATACACCGTATTCACAGAGCTTGAGGGCATTTATACAGTATTTTTTAAAATAACTTTGTACATTGGAGTTTTATTTTGGGAGAGTAAGGAGATGGCTGAGTAAGGAAGAATGCTTTCTCTGCAAAAACGAGGCCTTGAGTTTGAATCACCAGCACTGACACAAAAAGCCTGGCATGGTTGGGTGTGCCTGTACCCCAGCATTGCATGGCACAGACAGGGGGGTTCTGAGAGTTCAATGGTCAGCCAGTGTAGTTAAAGCAGCAACTCTGGTTCAGTGAGAAACCTTATCTCAAGGCATCAAGGTGGAAAGTGACATCTAACAGCCTTCTCTAGCCCCAGCACATGTGCCCACACACACATGTGCATGAGTTACACACACACACACACACACACACACACACACACACACACACAGAGTTTCATCTTTCACTTACAGTACCATATCAGCACTCAAAAAACTTTGCACTTTTTTGTGATTAGGGATGGTCTATAAGATGTGATAATTTGGGGGGGGCGGGAGGGGGAACCCGTGGCTGATATGTAAAATTAAATTAAATTATAAAATAAAATTAAAAAAATAGTAAACCTCAAAAAAATGTGATAATTTCACTGTCTTCGGAGTATGTTCCCAAACCACAAGACCCCTAAAATTATTACTGGTTTGGCAAGCACCCTCCTCTGTCTGTCTCTCTCTCTGTTGGGGTGTGTGTGTGTGTGTGTGTGTGTGTGTGTGTGTGTGTGTGTTTGTGCATATACATGCTCACACACCACCATACATAAATGTGTATGGAGGCCAGAGGTCAACATTGGGGGTCTTCCTTTATCACTCTTCACCTTATTTTTTGAGGCAGGGTCTCTCACTGATCCTGGAGCTCACTGATTCTGCAAGACTAACTGGCCAGCAAATCTTGGGTATCCTTCTACCTCCACCTCCCCAGGATTGGAACCACAGGTGCACACTGCAGGATCTGGCTTTGTACATGAGTACTGAGATCCAAACTCAGGTCCTCATGCTTGTGTGTCAATCACTGTACCAATGAGCTCCTTCACTTCATCCCCCCTTCAACTGGAATTTGTGTGAATTACTGACACTTTAAAATGGACTTTTTGTGAGTCTTGTTATTGTTTTGTTCTGTTGAGATTGAGTCTTGCTCAGTGACCCTGGCAAACCTGGTACTCACTATGTAGCCGAGACTGACCTTGAACAAGTATTCCTCCTGTCTCAGTGTCCCGAGTGTTGGATTATAGGCATGCACCATCACACCCACCTTCATCTGCTGCATTTAGCATGATGTCATTGACTAGTGGACCCAAGTGATGCTCTAAAGAGTGACCAGATGGCACAGGTCCCTCTGTATCAGGCTCAAACAGGAAATAGAAACCACAAAGTCATCTGACCCTTAAAACTTTAATTAAAAAGAATCTTTGGGCTAGAGAGCTGGCTCCTTCCCTGGCTCAGATGGTAAATTACTTGCCATGCAGGCATGGAGACCTGAGCTCAGATCCCTAGCACCAGGGGCAAGTGTGGTAGTGCACTCTGGAACCTCAGCATTTAGCAGGAGGGGGAAAAGATAGGTGAATCCTTGAGACTCATTGGTTGGCCTGTCTAGCTAATTGGTGAGCTCCAGCTTCCGTGAGAGAGCCTGTCTCAGAAAGTAAGGTGGAAAAAGCAATTGAGGAAGACTTGGTATCTCTGCACACACAAATGTACAGGTGCTTATGCACATGTGCATGCGCATACACACATACACACACACACACACACACACACACACACACACGAGCACATAAACTTGTACACAACACACAGAGAGTCTTTACAGGTTGGGGATATAGCTCAGTTGGTAGATGCTTGCTTAGCATACACAAGGCCCCACACTCAGTTCTTACCATCCTTTAGCCATCGTTGTCTAGCTCGTAATCATATCACTTGGAAGGCAGAAGTGGGAGGACCAGATGTTCAAGGTCATTCTCAGGAGCCTGCCTACATTAGGACTGAGTGAAGCCTGGGCTGGGCAGTATTTGGGTAGAGAAAGTCCCAAGAAACACCGCTCCGGGCAAGCCAAGGCAGGCAGGTGAGTTCGGCACAGAAGCTGAGCGCTCAGAAGCTGGATTCCCAGCAGCGCCAAGCCCGGTGCAAATATCCCCATTGAGAAAGCCACAGAGAGGTAGACACCAGGCGCTGGGTATGCAGCTAGGGCCCAGTGCACCTTTGGCATCCTGTAAAAAAACAAAACAAAACAAAGCCAACCACACAAGAACCAGAAGGGTGCTCACTCTGGGGCATTGCTTGACAAAGCTTAACCACAGACTCAGCACTAAGATGAACCACTTAATAGGAGCCCAGCTCCATTAGCACCGAGCAAGTGAGGAAGGACTTGGATGAAGGACAGCAAACTGGAAGATACCCAAACTGGCCAGGCACAGTGGCTTCCACTGGTAATCCCAGAACTTGGAAAGTAGAGACAGGAGAATCGCTGCAAATTTGAGGTCATCCTGGTCTACATAGCTAATTGTAAGCCAGCCAGGATTACAGAGTAAGACTAAAGCTAACATAATAATAGGAAAAAACTTCTACAGACTAGATTTTAACAGAGGCTGGAAAATTTAGCACAGTCAGGATTATAAACATTTGGAATCTTCTTTCCAGAAAGGGAAAGAATGGAATAAATTCACAACATGTATCTGAAACTATTATTCTCCTCCAGCAAAGACAGGAGCTGCTACTCTGCTGAGCCTACGGCAGCTCAGTATCATCTTAGATTCTGTGCTCTGTGAGCCAAAGTGGTGAGTAATGGAGCTATGAAGGGACCATCACTCCTGCTCCTCCACATCCCTGAGGGGAGCATCGCTCTCCTCAACTCTCCTGCTTGCTCCTCACTTAGGATGCTGCCGTAGGGTGAAGAGTAGGGGCTCCCCAGCTGCTACAGTTTCACTCCAAGCCCACACAGTGTGTGTGTGTGGGTGGGGGGGGGGGGGTGGGTGTGTAGCAGTGATGGGACAGGGATACTCAACTCTTGAGTACATCAGTCTCAATTTTTTACATGGGAACCATGGAAATCATGGCTGTGTGAGGCTTATGGACCCAAAGGACCTCTCTCAGCCAACCATGGGACAGGACTCCATGTCTATCTATTGAGCCAGAGCCTCTTTCTATATGGAGACAGAAGAAGGCCCCATACTAAATGAAGATCACAACATATACCCTTTAATAAGCAGGTACTAATTATCCTTTGCTTGTTTACTTATTCCCCTTTTCTTAAGATATAGTCTTATGTAGTCAGGTTGGCCTTGAACTCACCATGGAGTCCAGTATAACCATGAACTTTTGATCTTCCTGACTCTACCTCCCCAGAACTGGTATTCCAGGCATGAGTCACCAGGCCTGGCTTCCTTGTATTTTTGAGACTTAGCATAGAATCAATTCCTCAAAAATTTGGAAGCTGTAGTCTAGATGGGCTGAGGGTCACCAGCACCATGGCTTGGGTCCCCTGGAAATAAACACAAGTTGCAACAAACCATGTAATATTAATCAGCAAAGGGCCACATCTGGCCTTTATTGCTCTGGGGCCTATCAATTCCCATGACCATCAGGGGGTCTGACTCTATAAGAACATGTTCTGGAGCTGGTGAGATGGCTCAGTAAAGATTGTGTGCTTTGCCCACACCAGGTGGCTCACAATCACCTGTAACTCCAGCTCCAGAGGGATCCAATTCCTCCGGCCTTCACAGGCACCTGCAGGCCCATACCCATACCCCACACAGACACACATATAATTAAAAATAATAAAAAGAAATCCAGCACCCCATGTCCCTCATGCTGGTAACTACCGGTTATGTCTCGCAGGTCCCTTGGGCATGTTCCTTTTTATTCCTCGTGAGATCATCATACCTGACTGAGTTATACTGAGTTGTACTGTGACTTAATCCTTGTTTTTATTTAGTTTGTATTTATGCCAGGAGAGAGTGTAGGGACAGACATCCTGCTGAAGTTACATGTTAGTCTAGGGGAAGGCTGCATTTTCTTCCAAAAGAGATTGACAAGGGCACTCCTGCAGGCTCAGAGCTGTCCAAGGAATCTGGAAATCCAAGCATTTTAGCAACATCACCTACAATGTCTTCCTTTCCCAACAAGGGCTCTGACCTTGCTGTTGCGCCCCTGCCTTTCTGGGAAGCTCAGCCTTTGGTGCTACTCAGCTACCCTGAGCAAACTCCACTCAGTGTTTCAAACACCTGACATGCCACACCAAATATACCACATACCATGCCAAGTGACATTAACAACTGACTGCTGCCTGTGCTGAGCTGGCTGTGCTCAAATGACCATGGGTGATGGGGTCCTCACTAACTAGCGCTAACACCCTGCCTACCTTCTATTCTCTTGGACCATTCCTAATACCAGTTGCCCTGGATTGAGGGTCATAAGCAGCAAAAAGTCTGTTTACTAGAATAGTCTATCAATACCCGGCCAAGCTGGGGCTGAGAAAAGCCGAGCCTCCATTCACCGTGAAACAGCCTGGCAGAGCTTGGCTTCCTCTAAAGTTAACATGAGCCATAATGAGTGTCTGTTGTGGGACCAGGAAGACCTGGTTTTTATTCCCACACCTCCATCAGTCGTTGAGTATGGGTCTTCCCAGAACAAGAGAATTTATTTATTTTTGGTTTGTTTTTGAGACAGTGTCATGTAACCCAGGCTAGCCTCATATTTGCTCAATAATCTATGATTATCTCGAACTTCTGATTCTCCTGTCTCTACCTCCTGACTGTTGGACTTATAGGTATGTGCCACCATGTCCACTGGAAACAGGGGACTTTTGTAGCTGAGGCTATCCCTGAATGTTTGAACAGCCAAAGGCCTGTCTGAAGAGAGCTCTCCAGTACTGGAGCATGTCCTCTTCCCTGAAGAGATCTGGGCAGGACATCACCATGTCACCACACACCGTAGCATAGTGATTTAACGTTTTGATAACCATACATAAAATGTATGCTATGTAATTGTACACATTCTAAAGATTTATTTCTTTTTACGTGTGTGTGTGTGTGTGTGTGTGTGTGTGTGTGTGTGTGTGTGTTTCCACATGAGTTTATATGTGCCACATGCATGCAGGTGCTTGTAGAGGCCAGAGAGCATCAGATCCCCTGGAATTGGAGTTACAAGCAGTTATGAGCCACCTAATATGGGTACTGGGAACCATACCTGGGTCCTCTGCAAGAATGGTAAGCACTCTAACCACTGATCCAGCTCTCTGGCCTGTAATTATACACATTTCACTTTATGCATTTAAAAATGTTCTTCTGGAAAGGGGTTTCCTGAGATGTTAAAAGGTTCCATGGTGTAGAACAGGTGAACCACTGTAGTGGCTGGTTTTGTGTGTCAACTTGACATGAGCTGGAGTCATCAGAGAGGACGGAGCCTCAGTAGAGGAAACGTCTCTGTAAGATCCAACTGTAAGGCATTTTCTCAATTAGTGATTAATTGGGGAGGACTCATCCCATGGTGGGTGGTGCCATCCCTGGGCTGGTGGTCCTGGGCTCTATAAGCCAGCAAGCTGAACAAGACATGGGAAGCAAATCACTAAGCAGCACTCCTCCATGGCCTCTGCATCAGCTCCTGCCTCTAGGATCCTGCCCTGTTTGAGTTCCTGTCCTGACTTCCTTTGGTGATGGACAGAAATGTGGAAGTGTGAGCCAAATAAACTCTTTCCTCCCCAACTTGCTTTTTGGTCATGGTGTTTTGTTGCAGCAATAGAAGCCCTAACTAAGACAAGCACTCTCTGATACAGAAGTATTAGCAACACCTTCTTTCTTGGGAGAAATTGGCTTCATCCTTCCCTAGAAGCTTTCTACCCAACACCCCACCCCACCCCTCCCCCATCCTCCATGGTCTTCCAATATATTCATCACATCCACACAGTCTCATAACAGAGCTTTCATTTCCCAGGGTCCTTTTAGCCCCCAGCATAGAATATATGAGGCAGACACTGGCATTTACTGAAATCCTTTTTCCTCTTCCAGAACCCACGACTCGCTTGCATTTATTGATCTTTCAGTTGGAGACGACCACACGACTAAAGTGATCCCATGCCAGCCTCTGGGACAAACAGTGGCTCCTCCCCTTCCTCACCCCCACAAAGAACAAGGCCCTAAGGAGCGGTAGAGTCACAAAATGGAAGGAGCCTGGTTCCGTAATCTCTCAGGGAGGGAGAACTTATGCACCCCAACGTGGAAAATCTACCTGTACTACTGAAACCAGGTTAGAACCAGTACAGCTAGGATCCATTCGTTCCAATGCATCAGGGTGTGTGTGTGTGTGTGTGTGTGTGTGTGTGTGTGTGTGTGTGTGTGTGTGTGTG
>CABHPP010142690.1:15815-28005 GCA_902168425.1 Peromyscus attwateri
CAGAACAGAAACAAACCAGGGTAGGCACAGCTGAGTCCACAGAGACAAGTTTCAGTTCCCCCGTATAGCACCTGGGGTTGAACATAAATGAAACTATGCTCCAAGGTCTCTATTGCCTGTGTGTGTGTGTGTGTGTGTGTGTGTGTGTGTGTGTGTGTGTGCGCGCGCGCGCATGCATGCATGTATGCATGTGCATGTGTAGAGGAAGGGGAACTGGGAGGAGGGATTCAGAATCACTGGTGATAAGTGAAGGAAATGTAGTATATAGGAAGATTAGCCAGAAATGACCTGAGTTGGTGTATGGTCTTTAAATTAATGTTTAGTGTGGATGCTACTAGTGTTTTTTATATCACTTCTTAATGACTCTCTGTTGAAAGTGTTGTTTGCCTTTTATTTTAGATATTCCCAGGTGTTGTTGGAAAGCAGGAGCAATAAGTAGCATGCTTTAAAAATGATTCCCTGAAGCATTCCCTGAACACTGAGGTGAATAGAAAAAAAGACAACATTTGCGTTTTTTTTCTATAAGAAACTGTGTGTGAGTGCACGGAGGTCTGTGTATCATCAACACTAAGATCCAGTTTCACACTCCATGGTAGCAAGTTTTTTTGGGGAAAAGGACCTCAGCACAGATAACCCTTCAGCATTCTTTAAAGTCTTTCTTTCTCTTATTTGGGGCCAAATGAAAAAGTCTCTGAGCAGTACAAGTGACCCGCAGTGTCAGCAGAGAAGGAAGAAAACAGTTGGTAACAGAAAAGCACTAGCTTTGTTCGAGTTAAGGCAATAAAAGATTCCTGTTAAGCATTTCCTGGTGAAATAATTATGGGATTTGGTCAAGGGTGATGGTGTTGGAGGTTAACTGGGAGAACTGGTAGCTAGTGTGGGGAAGAGCTAACGTCATCTGAATGACATGCCAATGGAGAAGTGACTCTGATTCCAAAGCGCGGACTTTCTGTTGTTGCTGTTTTGGTTTCTGTTGTTGTTGTTGTTTTCTTCAGAGGTAGGAATTTGAACCTCTTACACTGCTCTGCTCATGCCCAAAGACACCCCTGTGAACAGATGTTTACCAGGGTTCAAGGCCAGAAGCAGAATGAATTTGAGATACCAGCAGAGGTCAAAACCGTGACCTTAACCTTGCCTCTGTATTTCTTTGATTGGTGAGCTATACTAAGCAGAGATGGTGGGAAGTTGCCCATAATGTGGCCTGTCCACCAGCACTGAAGAAGCACTATTTGGCAGCATGAATGAACTCTCTAGAGACACTCATCATAGTGGAGAGAGGTCAGGGGCTAAGCACTGGTCTGCAGTTTATCCTAAGACTATGGTTGCTGACATTTCAAGTTCTTTCATTGGTACCTTTGAAGGAAACAGAAGATAATTGTTGAGAGGCAGAAAGGTTGAAAGTTCTCAGAAGTGATTCAGAGAGAGCAGAATGGGGAGAAGTCAAGAGACTAGGGATCCCTGATTCCAGGGAAATGGAGTATCCAGAAATGTGCCAAGTCCTGGAGAGAATGAAGCATCAGATCCAATTAAGCAGGCGGGGGGGGGGGGGCAATCAAGAATCCTGCTGAGGTAGGTGTGGGGTTCAGAATGGGAGCAGGAAGAAGCCAGAAAGGAAAATCACATGACTGAATTGGTGAGCTTTATTGACTGGGGGTGCCCCAGCATTCTGAGGTACAGAGTATATGTGGCTGAGATGTGTTGTGTAAAGATGTGGCCAAACAGTGTGAGAGACTTGGAGTTGAATGTGACAAAGTGAGTTATTTTCACAGACCTGGAGCTTCAATATGGAAGATATACATCTGGTAAGTTCCAGACTTAGCTGACTACAGAACATGTGTTTTTTTTTTTTCCCTTTGACCATTTGACAGAGGTGGATGTTCCAAGAACATACTCCAGAAACGTTGCACATGCTGTGCACATTCTATACCTCTTTGGATTGTGGTGGTATGGCATAACATATTAAAATATTAAAGGCGGAAATGGACTGAGAGGTGGTGGCTCACTCCTTTAATTCCCAGCACTGGGAGGCTGAGGCAGGCAGATCTCTGAGTTCGAGGCCAGCCTGGTCTACAGAGTGAGTTCCAGGACAGCCAGGGCTACACAGAGAAACCCTGTCTTGTAAGCAAAGCGGGGAGAGACTCTACAGTGCTGTCCACGCTGTTCATTACCAGTATGACTTTGAATGAATTCTTCTGCACTCTGGGCCTCAGTTTCCTCATTTGTTGAACAATGGTGGGGTAGACAGTTCTAATGTTTTAGTCTTCTTAGTTCTCATTGGCTCCCTTTAGATACTGGAACCATTATGGGATGGATAGTAAAACCCATTCATCAGAGAAATTTCAATCTCATTTACTATGAGGTCTGTATCTATTTTGGTTCTGCTTTATCTATTTATTTATTTATTTATTTATTTATTTATTTATTTATTTATTTATGACAGGGTCTCATGTAGGCCAGGCTAGCCTTGAACCAGCTATATGGGTAAGGCTGGCCTTACTTCAAATCCTCCTGCCTCCTCCTTATAGGAGTTGGTATTATAGTCATACACCCCCACACATAGCCTGCATCTGGCTTGAATGAATGAATGAATGAATGAGTGAGTGAATGAATGAATGGCTTCATATTTGACAAGCTGTTATGTGATGTCTTTTAGAAAGGCAGATGAGGTGTTGATACAAGGGATCTCAGCCTTCTCCCAGTGCCTGAGTCAACTGGTCCCTCCAGACCTTTGGTGTCATTAGACCTTCTCAGGGACAGTGCAGGCAGGCATGGATGTGCATGGGAATCCCTCATTTCTGAGGTCCTGAGTCTCTCTTAGGCTGGAGGCATATTCTAGGAAGGGTTATAGTTCTTGTCTCCAGGGTTAGGGTGTTTCGTTATTTAGCAAGGTGAGAACTGATGCCCATCACCATCCTATTGGTGCAAGAACATGCAGCTCAGGAATTGCCCTCTCACAGGACAAGGATGCCTGACAGCAGAGCTCCCTGTTCATTGTCAGCTGCTGCAGACTCACTCGGTGGCTGGCAGTGAGAACCTATTTTCTGTCCCTAAATTAATCACTGTTGGAAACTGATCTCCTGGGGTTTTCTCACATGCTCTCTACTGCATGTCCCCTCTCCTCTCTTGTCCTTTCCCTGCCCTGTCCCTCCTCCTCTGTGGCAGGTGTTTAGCCTGAGATGGGAGATGGCCAGACAGGTGCTGGAGACCCAACAGATATCTGTGTGCATGTCCAGTTTGGGTTGGGGACAGGGTAGGGTGTGTCCGCCCACCCCTCAGGGAGAGGAACAGGCTGACAAGGAGGCTGACAAGTCCCATCAGCTGAACTCACTCTTGTCCAATGCACAAGGACCCACAGCAATTTCCAGTGGTGGTGGAGGATCGTTCCCAAGGAAAACACTGCCAGTTGGTAAAACTCTGATATGAAGACCAGGAACTGGTCACTCTCAGATTGAATTTCATCAGTATTGGGAATGTCGTATCCGCAGCATGCCACTACTGCATGAAAGGAGCTGGGAGTTAACCTTACTTTTCTGAGGCAAAATTTTATTATCTTCCTTGATTAAACCTCTCTGGAGTCTAATCTCTCAAGGAAATAAGTGGTATCAGTTTGTGTGTGTGTGTGTGTGTGTGTGTGTGTGTCTGTGTGTGTGTGTGTCTGTGTGTGTGTGTCTGTGTATGCATATCTCTGTGTGTATGTGTATATATACAGCAAGAGAATTACATGGAATTCTCAATAGAATTCTAAAAAATATCTGTGAAATGCTTTGATCATGGTAAGTAGACATTCAAGGCAGAGAAAGGGGGAAATATGAAAAACTGTCCCAGCACCACAGACCCATGATATGATTGTGTCAACAGTCTCCCAAACTCCTCCATTGTTTCCAGAACAGTGGTCTAGAATAGTTTGATCCTGTTGTAAAGAAATGGAATCCCACTATTTTGTTGACCTTTTGTGTAGCTCTCTCTAGCTATACAAGGAAAACTTCATAGAGCAGTGAAATCAGATCTCAGTAAACAAAAAGAAATAATGTTAGTTATCAGCTACATACACTGTGGAAACCTTGGGGTGGAAGATGCCCAAACAGCTCTTACTACCCCAAGAGTTTGAGCAGGGTTTCTCTGGTATCTATCAGTGTGTCCTGCTTCCCCAGAAATTCAGCTATCATGAAGGAGTGGGGATGGAGTGAAATGGCATCCGGCTTCAGGCAAAGACTGTCTTCTCCCTCCAAGTTCTGAGGAAGGGGTGTGATTCCTAAGGATGGTCTCAGTACATCCCAGCCCAGAAGTGAAAGGCAATGAGAGGCTGGGATGGGAATTGCTGTCTAGTGATCCTGAATTTTAAGCAGAACTGGAAACAAAAGAAAGCCCATGTTCCTTGAGAGACTTGGAGGTAAATTTAGCTTTGGAGAGTGGTGTCTCTGCGGCCACCCTGATTGGAGAAGCAATTCCCTCCTCTGTGCTGCGTCCTTGTCCAGAACACAGGAGCTTGCCTCTCTGCTCCATGGGGTCCTCGAGAGGATTTGGGAATTTACGGATATAAGTACCTGCACCCTGGGAGGTTTGCAGTAAGTGATAGCTGTGATTATAATATTCATAACCACAAATGAGTACTGGCAGTTAGTAATTAATACATTTAAACTTTTCCCCTCTGTGTTCTTATGTGTGTTAGTTCAGGCTCAGTTCCAGCACCACAAACTAGCCAGCTTTAGTAGATGTGGGGACTTAGGATACTGGATGGCTGCATTTTCTCAGGAGGAATGTTGTGTGTGTGTGGGGGGAGGGGGTTCATTGGATTCTGGAATCATGTCTGATGACAAAGTGCCATTCATCGAGTATCACCCATTATATGCAGGGCACTGCTCTCTAGTTTGGTGTGTCCCTGGTATCTCTCAGGAGGAGAAAGAGAGAGAGAGAGAGAGAGAGAGAGAGAGAGAGAGAGAGAGAGAGAGAGAGAGAGAAATATTCTTCCCCTGCTTGGATGCTCATCCCATGCTAGGGACATGAGCCACAACTTCAAGTGGGGTGGGGGATGGGGCTATAATGAAACAAGCTTCTGCTCCCTTCCCATCTTTCTCCTGCATGCATCCCAGCTCTGCTCTCTGTTGCCATTCCCACCTCTCCCCTCCCAAGTGCTTGAGAACTGCGTGCAATCCCTCCCACCAGTGGACACAAAGGAATTCATTTCTAAGGTGTCACATCTGTTTAGAAAGGCAGCCCCTCCACCACTACCACAACAACACACACCCTGGAAATCAGAGCAGAGAAGCACCCCCAACTCTTCCTGGGCTGCACAGGATTCCTGAGACTGGTGCTGCATCTCCGTACAGATGGAGTATGACCACCTCTTTAGCCTCCCCCCCCCCTCCGCCCCCCACACCTCCTCTTGCTTCCTCTGTGTGGTGTGCTCTGGCTTGACTCTCTTTGGCTTCATGCTCCCTGGATCCTCCTGGCATCTCCAGCAAGTCAGCTTTGCTCTCACTTCTAGAGTTTCTATTTTGACACAGAGCCAAGCCGCCTTTTTCCTCATCTTTCTGATTCCTTCAGCTGACCCGTTGCCCTGGTGCATGACTGAGAGCTTCTCTTCTCTCCTCAGCTCCACAGTTCACAACAAAAAGCCCGTCTGCTAAAAGGAACAGGTTTGCAGGTGAAAGGTGGACTCACCCTTGGCCTGTTGTCCCCGCTTCCAGCCTTCCTGTCCCTTTGATCTGTGTACACCCACATTCTGTCTGCATCTGAAAGCCCTCTGAATGTCTTTTCAATATGCCTAGCACTATTCTGCTGTTTTAGATGCTTCCATAGTATCTGTAAAACTGTCTGATCTTCATGACAACTCAGGAGCTAGCACTAATATTTTCCCCATTTTCATGGAAGGAAAACTGAGGCTCAGACTAGTGTCACACTGATGGGCACCAGTAGTCCCAGGTTTTACCTAGATAACCTTGGTTCATGGTCCCCACCCTGCCTGTAGCATAAATTAGTTTCTTCAACTAAGGTCACGATACAAGACAAACGGTGCTGTGCTTTTGTTTTTGACACATGTTGGTTGGTGCTTACTCCTGACACTGAGACTGCATGTGACCACAGGGTCCTTTTATCCCTGCCTAGCCTCTCTGTAACAGTCCCCTTCCTGGCCATCCCTTCTTGCACTTCCCTCCCGCCTCAGCATGCTTGCTTACTACTTCTGTCTGTCCCTGTCCCTCTTGTGATGAACCCCAGCCCTCGCTTCAAGTCTGCTGCCTCCTCAGTGTGTTTCTCTCTCTCTTCTTTCCCTCCCCCTTTTCCATTGGTCTGTCGTTTCCAGCTGTTATCCTGCCAGCCTGTCTCTGTCTCTGTCAGTCTTTCTGTCTTCCCCATGGCCATCTCCACAGCCTCCCACCCTCCTTGTTCCTTCTCTTCCATGCTTCCCTTTGGTTTCCCTCTCTTGTTCATTCATTGGCCCCATTTATTGTCAGAGCGCAACCAAGAGCATGGCTGTATGGATCTGTGCCTCTCTACTCCACCCCCTTTCCCATCTCTGTGCCTCTATACCCCACCCCATTTCCCATCTCTGTGCCTCTCTACCCCATCCCCTCTACCCCATCCCCTACCCACCCACCCCACCCCCCATCTCTGTGCCTCTCCACTGCAGATGGGAACCATGTTCAATCCAAGCCCTGTTCCTCACCAAAGAGGAACAGTGAAGTCAGGAACCATAGAAGGGAAAGAAAGAACATCTCTGTATTTCAAGAGACATCTTGGTCTCTTGGGACAAAAATGACTTCTCTTGGTTTATTTTTGAATTCTAGGGCTGAAGGGTGCCATGCATACAGATGGACCAGCTGGCTGCTGGAGGGATTGGTTAGAGGCCTGCACAGTTCTCACTGAGCGCTCCTTCAAAGCCAAGGCCTGGCTGAGACTACACAGCCATGAAGTAGCATTCAGGGCACTCAGCAGAGAGAAGCACGTGCTCAGAGGCTCTGTGAATAGTGTGGTGGCCAATGACCATAGACAGTATACCATAGATATCTGTGTCATCTGTGCAGGCAAAGCTGGAGAATAGGGAACTCAGTGTCCAGAACCAGGAGGGGGCATAGACTGCTGCCCCAAACCATCAGTGTTCTACCTGTATGCTAATGATGCAGACAGTCTTCTTTGAATGTCTCCTAATCTCTAGATCCTACAAGATCTAGGTAACCGCCCTCCAAAGATTTTTTTTCTTTTCTCTCTCCTCCTAAACCCTTGCAGCTTGCAACTTGGTCTACTTATCTCCACCTAGCCCTTTAGTTGTAGGCCTATTGACTTTGTTTCTTCAATTATCAGTGACTCCTTTGCCTCTGGACTTGGTCTTTGGGGTCTCCCTTCACCAGGTGCCTTGCAAGCAGCCTCCATCTCAATTACATCTCCCAGGACACTCTCTGGTTTAAGAAAAGCCAAGTTAGGTGTGAGGATCCAGGGAGGAGAGATGGGCGGGGCAGGAAGACAGAAAGTCCCAGGACTGTGTTCTTCAACAGTTATCACACTCTGCGTACTGAGAACTGGCAGGAAGGCAGACATGAACGCAAACCAGTTTGTGTGATTTGGAGATGGAGAGATTTTCATGTATAAGAGTCCCCTAGGGCCTGTGAGAACCCTGGCTCCAGTCTTGAGGTTTCAAATTGGTAGGTTGGGGTAGGGCAGGGAAATCTGTGTGTTTGATATACACTGTCCCTTCCTTCTTCACCTTAAACCAGAATTACTCCACTCCATCCCAGCCCACTCTAATGGGGGTCCCACTCCTTCCACCTTCCTCACTCCCTCTCTAGAATGGCAGAGGATATGAAACAGGAAGTGTTGTGTACCAAGCTGGGGCCGGGCAAATAATTGAAAGGATTGCCGTGATAGCTTCCCATCACAGGTGCCACGACTAACTCTTAAGTCTTATAATTGATGCCCATTAGGAATAGCTCTTTCTTTATGATCTTCTAGAAAAGGAAGGAACGTTTGAAAGTGCCTAATGCATTTCTCAGTGGGAAAGCACTCATTTCCGCTGGCACTTACTCCTGGTCCTCTGGCTTCTCCCTCCTCTCCTTCGTCAATCTTGATCTTCCTCTTTCTACTTAATAAAAATACCTTTCATTTACCTTTCATTTCTGAAGCCCTTTACAGTTTCCAAACCTCTTTCTTTCATACAATGTCCTCCCAACGAGAAACCATAAGGCATACATAGATTTTTAAATTTCAGTTAATAGTTGAAGTTCAAAAATGTTTAATGGCTTGACCCAAGGTCAGCATACTGGAAGTAGTAAACACGGGCTTTGTTCTCCTAACTTGCATCTTGCCCATCACCCTGTTCTTTTCTCTAACCATTCTTCCCATCCGTGCTTGCTTACACTTTTCTCCTGGGATTAAGTTGTCAGACAAACCATTGTTAAAGGCTTTCTGCTGCAGCGAAAGGCCTATGATGTTGTACTAAAGGGCCTCCACCTTGGTGGCTCAGTTGGGGGAGGGAGCGGTATGCTCTGACACTCGGTCCCCATGTGGGAACATGTTTCCCTACTCTCTGCAGCTGCCACTAGAAAGCAAAACCACCATAAAGAGAGCCACCACGCTGCCTGGCTCAACCAAAGAGTCGGTGGTGCCAGGGAGTAGAAACAGTAAGGCAAGAGTGGCGAATGTCAGAAGGAAAGGGCAGGGGAGGCGAACAAGAGGCAGAAACGCGTACCCAGGCGACATCCCTGAAGGTACTCTGCCCATGGTAGAACTGTGCCATTCTTCCCAGCTTTGCAGCAAAGCAAATGTTTGCTGGCCATCACAGAATTGCAGAGCATGTGTATTCCTCCCCATGGTTTGTCACCTCTGTGTCCCCTCACACTCCTCTTTGCCAACAAAGAGGATGAAGGAGAAGAGGCATTCTGCTAGGGATTCTCACACCTGACCAGAGTCCTAGCTCAACTGTGAACTACACAAAGTGTCTGTCTTTTGATGTTACTGGTCACCTACCCTCTGGGCCTGCGTCCCCTCATCTGTAAATGGGGACAAAGATGCCTTTCAGTGGTGTGGGAGAGTTTGCTGAGCTCCTGGGTAGAAGAACTCTTGTGAGATTCACAATGTTTGTTTCTCACAGTCCTAAAAAGTTAAGCGCAGCCACCTCTTCCCAAATACCATTTAAAGAGAGTAAGTAATGGTGGAAAAGGAAGATTTACTCAGTGTGGTCACCCTTGGGAAGAAGAACAAATTAAAGTCTCATTACCTATGCCATGTCTATCTCTGGCTACTGATACAAGCCTTGGGTTGAACCAAGAGTGTGAGATATTCGTAATTGAATAGTCCTGGTCACCTATCATTGAGTCATTATTATTTGGGCCACAGTATCTGATAAATTGCCAGAAATGTGTGAAATCTCTTCCTGGAGGCAAGTTCCCCATTTTTTCCCCTTAGCATGGCATTCCTGGAGAATTTCCAATTCTTTGGGGTTCATTGTTTCAGTAGTCTGATAGCACAAGTGTCTCTCTTTAGAAAAAGGCCAGTTACTACGAGATCTAGGTTCTCTTTGTATTTCCAACCCTGACTAGCCCCATATGCCTTATGGCATCAGCAGTCAACAGTTCTACCCATGTGAGAATGGAGAATGAATTCTTCAGAGAATGGAGAATGTCCACACTCATGTAAGGGATACAGCTGAGTACCACTTCGTGACTTTTTCACCAATGATAAACCTGACATTATATACCTCCTATCAGATGGTATCTCCTAATGATGTCAGACTCTTACATCTTATTGTAAGTTTAAGAGTAAGTATGGCTCCAGAATGGCAAAGTAACCCATCACTGAAATTTGCCTAAGGACATATTTCTCCTTTGCCAGGTGGTGGGCAATTGTAATTATATATTAAGAAGAGACACGTGAAGACGGAAGGTTGGAATGAGATCTTTTCACTTCCTGGCTTTTTTGCCATTTTGTTCGCAATGCAGTTGTGTCTTTTGGCCTCTCCAGCTCTGGTTCTGTCTTAGGGCTTCTATCACTGTGATAAAACACCATAATGAAACGCAGCTTGAGGGTTTACTTCAGATTACAATTTCATATTATAGTCCATCACTGAAGGAAGTCAGGGCAGGAACTAAAGAATGGCGGGAACCTGGAGGCAGGAACTGAAGAAGTAGTCATGGTCACTGGCTTTCTCTCCAAGGATTTCTCAGCCTGCCTTCTTATACACCTCAGGACCATCTGTTCAGGGTGGAACCCCCCATAATGGACTGGGCCCTCCCACACCAATCACTAATTAAGAAAATGTATCACAGGCTTGTTCATAGGCTGATCTTGTGGGGGCGTTTTCTCAAATGACTCTAGCTTGTGTCAAGTTGACAAAAAATGAAAAACAAACAAAAAAACTATCCAGAATAGTGTCTCACCATCATCTCTTTTCAGTGCTGAGAGGAGACCTGTCCTCTGTTTCAATCCCATAGAAAGCAGCCTCGCCCAAATGTTCCAACCTTGGCACACAGCCAGGTCTGTAAGGCCCTGTCCTCAGCCGGTCCTAACCCTCACTTGAGTAGCAATGAGAGGCCCTATTTGTTTCCAGTGACCAGATAATGCAGTCACAAGGCGCCGATTTGACTGACCTGAGCATAGAGGTGGTGAGCTACCCTGCCCAAAGGGTATCTTGTCCTCCACAAGAGAATGTCCAAGAAGCTCACCTTTTCTTCTGAGCCAACAGGCATCTGAACCCCACCCACCTTCCTAGCAGACATGCCACGGGGATTAGTTCAGACAATGGGTGGCTGAGCCCCTGTGAGATATCAAGTGCCTGGGAATGCTAAATCACAGCGTTCTTGCCCTAATCTTATCACCTGCCATTGAAGATCAGACTATAAAAGGCACACATTTGTAAAGCTCAGTGCCCGTCATTGTGCTGAAGCAGAAACTCAAAATAGTTCTCCCTCCCCAGCAGTTACTATGGCACCATGCATATTAGGGACTAATATTCCCCCCACACCGCCCCTGGAAAGCCAGCCTGACACTGAGCCCTCGTTGTCGCATGCTTCCTCTGGCAGGTGAGATGCTAACTCACCCAGGGCTTCTAGGGTATTTTACTTACCCATGGTTCACACATGCTTGTCCAGCATCTCTCTTCCCTTCCCCATTCATGGTAGTGGAGAGGGGGGGGGGACACCTACTAGGATGAAATTTACACACAGCAGTCCCATCCCAATGATAAGCAGGCAATCAGACGTCAAGGAGGGTGGTGGGATGGACCAACTCGGGTAACAGCAAGGTTGGATCACAGCAAACCTCTAGATAGGAGGGTACTCACGTGTGACTAGATACCTGAGTGGGCTTTGCACTAGAGTAGGTGTTCACTGATGTGTGACTTGTGCATTTCTGTGTCATCAATTCCACCGGTGTGTCCCCTCGAATGCGTCTGGGAATACATGTCTGCTGAGTGGAACCACAGACAAACGCTGGTAAGTACAGACACATGTGAGCATTTGTATGCTGCAAGCTCACATGACGTGGCTCTGTGTGAGTGCACTGTGTCACAAAAAGGAGTTTACAAATAAGATATTTGTGTTCAAACTGCAATCCGCTTTAACAACGAGGGGCCATGAGGGGGTGAGAGGCCCATTTGCTTGGGGTTGGCAGTGCCAACGCGTGCTACCCTCTGTGAGGCAGGTTCAGGAATGAGTCCACTAACACTCAGCAGTTATCTATACAGTTTTC
The DNA here is from genome assembly GCA_902168425.1 of Peromyscus attwateri. Lineage (NCBI taxonomy): Eukaryota > Metazoa > Chordata > Mammalia > Rodentia > Cricetidae > Peromyscus > Peromyscus attwateri. The sequence goes on from CABHPP010142690.1 coordinate 27,492, forward strand.
TGCAATCTACAAAGTCCCATTTGCTCAGGCATTGCTAACGAGCCAGCGCGACCAGCCAATGTGAACAATGGGACCAAGCAAGAAGCTGAGAAGAGAGGTCCCTGTCTGTCTGGGCTCCCTGCAACTCGCTAGCATTTTGCTTCTGTCTTGCAAAGTCAATGTAGTCTCTCTGCATTCTGTGTTTGGAATCCCCTGCCCCAAACAACAAACAAAAAGAAGCTCAACATCCTTTTGCAACTCTAGCTACCCGTCTCCCCCCAAATCCTGCTCTCCTCTCTCCTGGCTCTCCTCTCCCTTTCTCAGCTCCCACTGAATTAGATTAGTCACATTCTTAATTAACTGTGCTGGTAAGAGCTCTATTAGGTATTAAATGTTTGTCACAATCCAATTAAAAAATCCATCACAGCAGGACAGGTTTTCTTGAGGCCCAACAGAGTGAGGCTGGGGGCCCCCGATATTCTGCTGTCTGAGGAGATTGGAGAAAAGGAATAAGACCCAGGAGAGCCAGAGAGAG
>CABHPP010142692.1:0-37596 GCA_902168425.1 Peromyscus attwateri
ACACACACACACACACACACACACACACACACACACAGACACGAGACAGAGAGAAAAAATTAAATAAATATGAAATGCAATTTTAAATTTTAAAAATAAACTGATTAAAAATTTTAAAACCCACAAGATCCTGGGCTCAGTGGTAGAAGCTTGCTAGCATGTGCAAAGCCCTAGGCTCCACCACCAGCCAGTACCACAAAAAAGACATGGATACTTACAAATGACTCCTCTACTAAAAAATTCAGTATAACTAAAAGTGCTAGAAAGAAAAAAATGAATCTCCTTGTACTATATATATATATACATATATATGTATATATATATAAATGTTTATAGTATTACAAATTACTGTTGTGCAGATTCCAAAATATGTGTGTGCTTTGTATGCAAAATACTCAAATGAAGGAGTGAATTTGATCCAAGTTTGTTATACACATGCATAAAAATGTCACAATGGAACCCAATATTTTATTCAATGACCAGAGGCTAATAAAAACATGAAAAAGTGTTCACATCGTTATTCAAAATTGATACCACTATCCACAAGGAAGAAAATGTAAAGAAAAAAAAATAACTTACATTTGTAAGGCTTGGGAGAAGTGACACACATTTGCTCTCAAGAAAATGTCAAAGGACCAAGTCCCAAAGTGCTAACATGTATGCCCCAGCTTAAAGCCAGGGAGATGGTAGAAGTCAGGCTGAGTAGAGGAAATTCAGTGCTGAGGTCAAGAGCGATACTTGATGTATAGTGCCCAGAAACTACGTGTCTTCAAGAGTCTGCACACATGGCAAGGATACAATAAGGACAATTAGAGGGCCAACATAGATCAAAAAGCTCAGGGCTTTGAGCATCCCTGGAGGAAGTGGGTCATTGTGGGCAGATCTTGGGAATTTATAGCCCAGCCCCACTTCCTGGCTGATAACGTGTTTCCTGACTGCAGATGCAATGTAATCAGTCACCTTACACTCCCGCAGCTACGCCTTCCTCTTTGAGGCTGACTGTATCCCCTAAAACTGTAAGACAAACAAACCCTTCCTCCTGTATCCGGTTCTCAGATATTTAGTCACAGAGACACGAAAAGTAGCTAAGGCACATTAGTAGATACCTACCCAACTACATAGCCAGACCATTGGGTTTGTTCTTATTGGTGAAGTCTCAGAAATATGGATAAGCTGTATTCCAGATAGCCAAGTTCTTTAGAGAGAGCTGGTTTCTGTGTCCATCAGAATAATCCATAAAGGAGGAGTTTTAAGGAGAAAAATAATGAACAGAGTAATTATTCTACAAATGACTTTCCAGAAGGGAAAAATGCAGTCTAACAAGGGAATGGTCATGTTCAATTGACCCTCAAAGCTGTAAGGATTTAACAGCAGAGAAAGATGAATGAGAGGGGACACAAAACAAGAGCATGAAGCAAGGAAGAGATGGTGAGGAGCTCACAGTGTATCCCCAAAATAATGGACCCTGGCCGTAACATCTGCTTTAGGTCCAAGTAGAGTCTAGTCTTAAAGAGTTGAGTGTGGAGCATTCTAAGCTCTCAAATACATCAGTAAAGATGTGTTAGATGTGGTGGAGACTTATATGGAGTGAAGGCAATAATCGCCAACTATATGTCACACGCTGATTTCAAAGACAAATGAGAGAACCGTTCTATCATTGAGCAGTGTCCAAATAACACGTGTTTTGAGTTGAAGTGTGCTCGCCCCTCCCCGAAAAGTTCATAGGTTAAATTTCTAGCCCCTCTGCTGGAGCCCATTTAGGTTTCCTAGTGGCTTTACCCAGCAGGTCTGCTTAAAAAGGATGATTGGATCACCGGCCTGAGTACCAGGTGTCTGAGATGGTCTGCACTTGGCTGTGCTGCGGGGAGGTCTTTTGCTCCAGCCCTTGGCATTCCTTTAAAAACCCTAGGGCAGAGACAGCCAGGGACCGATGGATTAGGATCTAGACCCTCTCGAGGCTATCCTGTATTTTCTATCTGTTTCTCTCCCCTCTATCCTTCTATCTAATATTTCCTGCTGCTCCTACTCAAGAGTACTCTGTGGAAAAGTGGGGGTGGGATGGCCACCCACACCTCTCCCACCTCAGAATGTGACCCCATTTGCAATGAAGTCATTTCAAATTTAATTAAGATAAAGTTATCTCAGAGTATGATGGGTCCCCTGACCTGATACAAGATAGTAGATTACCTTGTTACAGTATCCTAGCAATTTACTGTACTTGTTATTCTCTTTAGCAGAGTCTGGAGTGAGGGAAAATCCCAATTTATAAATAGTCAAAGTCTAAATGTAATTAGGAAAAACTGCAATTATAAAAAGCACGTACAGAGCTCAAGATACGACTAAGTCAGCAAAGTACTTGCCAGGCAAGCATGAAGATGTGAGCTCTATCCCATGTGATCACATAAAAAGGCCTGATGTGGAGCATCCCTTGGTAATCCCAAAGGTAAGGAGGCAGAGGTGGGGGCTTACTGCCCAGCCAGCCTCACCTATTGGCGAGGTACAGAAGACTGTCTCAAAACCGTGGTGGGCAGACCCTGAAGAACAATACCTGAGCTTTATCCTTGGAAGAGGCTAATTCTTCCTCCCTTAGCAATCATTGGTTGTGTTCAGGAGCTTCTTAACTAGAACTATAGTATTTACAAAAAAGAGGAAAAAAGTTTAAACCCTGGAATGATATCAAATCTCAACTGCTCCAAACTACATCAAAAGACATTTATCAGCAGGCAGTATGAATCTGGGACTCAGACACGGGACATTTTCACAAAGGCACTAATTGTGGAGGGATACTCAGTGGGAATCTATTCCTTACTACTTTGTGCCATAATCAATTAAATTTTCCATGACAGCTGTGAAAAGTTATGTTTTTCTTTAATGAAAATGTTCCAAGAAAATGTGACAAGTTGGCAAATTAAAAAAATAAATTGCAAATAAAAAAATACCTAAGCTTGCCTCTGGCCTCCACACACACAAGTACACACATGGGCACATACACTATCACATACATGAGCATGCACACATATGTATACACAGATATACATAAACATACAAGAACACATGGTAGAATTCAAATTCATTAATATAAAAAAAGGTTTACTACTGTTAGAAAAAATATTATAATAAATTCAAATAGCGATAAGGATTTTTTTGTTTGTTTGTTATTTTTGTTTTTTGTTTTTCGAGACAGGGTTTCTCTGTGTAGCTTTGCTCCTTTCCTGGATCTCGCTCTGTAGACCAGGCTGGCCTCAAACTCACAAAGATCCGCCTGGCTCTGCCTCCCAAGTGCTGGGATTAAAGGCATGTGCCACCACCGCCTGGCTTAGCAATAAGGATTTTTATGAACATGAAACCACCCTGACTGGACTGTTTAAAAAACAAACAAACAAATTTGGCAAAAGCAAAAGAGACCGAAAACGAGTTGTGTATCCAATTGGTTTATTCATTCTGATTCTGGGAATACATGCTAACAAAATCCTACAAAATATGAGGGAAATCTTTATGTAGGAAGATAGTTACTGTTACACTATTCAAAACATTGTAAATAATAAATAATGCCCCAGAGCTTAAATGCTGATTGTTGAAACAAGCTCCAATAAGCTGTGGTATATTCACTTGACAGGATCATAATGAAAATTATAAAAGCTAAAGGAAGACAAAGTAGCAGCTTAGAATAAGATGAGTCAAAACGTAGACTATGTCTGCAAGCCACTTTGATGTGAAGGACACCTGCATACAAACATCAAGAAAGCGTCCCTATGTCTGTGTAGTATTCTTGATGCAAAACACTTGAAGATGTCTTAATAACCATTTTAAATGTCACTGTAAGACAATATGGAATAAAAAATTAAAACCACTTAAGTCAATTTCTGAGAAGCAGAAAATCATGTGTAAAGGCAGTGGCTGAAGGAAGACAACTTGAACTTAAACTTGAACTTTTAAAAATTTAGATATCAGAGAAACCAGAGCAAGCATGCTCAGAACTATACTAGCTAGCTACCTATCCATACTATCTATCTCTATCTAACTATACTATCTATCTATATCTAACTATACTTTCTCCTTCCAGCTGCCATTTCAGTGTGGGTAATAAGAACTCACACCAGTGGTTTTGAATACATCCCAGCCAATTCCGATTAGGGACCAGGGAGGGTCCTACAGTCCTGAAACCTGCACCCACAATATCAAAATACCTTGAAGTCAGCCATAAGTAGATACAACCTATTCTTTTTAGGATGAAACTGTTATGAACTTGGTCATATCTTAGGTGACTTTAGCTCTAAAATATGATGTAATGGATCAAGGATGAAATTCATTTTAGGAAATGAAATGAATTTTTAAAGGAAATTATACCAGGTATTCAGCTATTCTAAATTCCTGCAGTGGACACATTTCTCAGTGTTTCCTGAAACTCTCTGTAGTGGGCGTTTTCTAGTTTTTAACAATACTTATACTTTTTTTTTTTTTTTTGGTTTTTTAAGACAGGGTTTCTCTGTGTAGCTTTGTGCCTTTCCTGGAACTCACTTGGTAGCCCAGGCTGGCCTCAAACTCACAGAGATCTGTCTGCCTCTGCCTCCCGAGTGCTGGGATTAAAGGCAAGTGCCACAGCCTGGCTTTACTTATACCTATTTTTGAAACACACAATATTAACATAAGTGACATCAACACAGGAAAGGCACTTTGTGTCCCTAAGTGCCACGCCTCCAGCTATCCCCTCACCCTGAGAAGGGCTTTCTTTGAACCGTGTAGACTGAACTCACAGGACAGAGCCTGTCTCCGGTACCAGAACATCTTAAGGAAGCAATGATAACTACAGACCAAGTAAGCATAATAGAACAGTCATGTCCTATGTGATAGGGTTAATAAACTCAATGGTTCAGCATTCAAAGAAAAACCTTCAATAAACATGAGGTAAACTGATAAATCTTCATGAGCCACCAAGCATTGCTATTACACTCTGTGTTTAAACACTTTACAATGCTAATTAATGTTGGTTAATACCAGAGGTCCTGTTAATTACAACTAAAATGTCAAGTGGCATTACAGCAAACTCATATCCATTTCTATTTCATGACTGTCTTTAGTTTCTTAGGGGAGGGAGACACCTCTTTCAAGCAATGATTTTTGTGGTGGCACTGTGGAAGTACTGGGGTTATTTTTCAAACCTATTTTTGGAATATGCATATGGCATTGAATTCACTAGAAAATCAAATCCTCCTTTAAACATATAAATATTGTTAAATGCCTGATATAAAATATACATGCCTGTTTATTGATAACCTAGAATTTTATCTTGTTAGAAACAGTAAAGACCATTGTTAGACACTCAAAATTTCCCCTTTTTGACTCAAAAATCAATGAGACTGTTTTCATGAGACTAAGAAGTGAAACATGAGCAGCCAGTTTTTAATAACAATCTGTTTGAAATGTCAAACATAGATGAACCCTCAACACAAGCTAATTAAAAATTTTAGTTAGAGGTTTCCCCACAATATCTACAAAACTTGAAACTGTTTCCCAGTATTTTAGGATGATAGTATGCATACAAAGACAAAGAAAGAAACTGCCTTTTATGATCAAACGTTTGGGATCATTTGGAGCCTGCCATGGTATGTCAGTGGCCTAAGATAAGCAAGGTCCCTTTGTCTCTAAGACCATTCACAAAGGTCTCCAACTGCCAAATTGTATTTGAGCCACTTAATCTCTATTTCTTTATCATTTACTGAACAATAGGAATCAAACATGAGGCTCCAAACAAGATGTACAAATGAATTTTTAGGTCTCTGTGGCCACTGGTTCTGTGGCAGAATTAGAAGTCAAACCTGACCTGTGAGATGGAACTCAAAGAGGTAAGTGGAAACAGAGGCTCTTCAGGGTCTGGTAAGTCACCACAGAGAAATTCGGGGTTTACCTGAATAGGGAGCTGCCGGAGAATTTGGAATGGGAAAGAATATTTAATTTTCTGACAGCTCAACTTAGGTTTGCTCTAGGTTTTTGGAGAGGATGAGCTAAATCAAGAAAATTGGAGAAAAACTAGCACACCAAACCAGACTGAAAGAGCAAAGGCGTTCTTAAAATATATAGTGAGAGAAGATAGGTTACACGTACATAAATAAAGGAAAAGGCAAGATGACGTACTGATTGACTGGAAGTGAAATAGGGAAAGTAAATGGGAGTCAGAATGAGTCTGTGATGCCTGTCCTCACTTAGCAAGTGTCCTCCACAAGCTATGCACAGAGCTGAACAGGCTTGTGGAACTGTCTCATTAGAGGTTAAGAAAAGGTAGAAGAATATTTTAAGTTTCAGAAGTATTTGCTATATTGTAATTATGTTTATTTGCTTATTAGCCTTTCATATCTCTTAGAGGCACAAAAAAATTAATGGGTAGAATTATATTTACATACATCTAGGATTTGATTCAAAATACTTCAGGGACAGAGGTGAGAAGAAGTAAAAAGATAAGACAAGATTTCCCTGGTATTGTGAGTTTCTGTCCTAACCATACATAGTCCATGGCATAAAGAAGCAGGTGATTAGTCATAAATGGGATATCTATTTCACACCCTCTTCCTCAAGGTTTAGGGTACATGAGAGGTGTGGAAAGATAAGAACCAGAAGCCAGGCAGAACTGGGGCAAAGTAGTGTCTCCCATATACAACAGGACTACTGCACTCATGAACCCCCAGCAGTTGAGGTTGCCCACACAAGACCTGCACAAGATCAAGCCAGTCGCTATTTCAGCACAGAGGGAGAAAAGAGTCACACGTCCCTACCCGTAGCTAGGAAGCTATTGACCATCGATGGCTGCTAGAATGGGAAGAGTCAGTTTGAGTTAATGTTGTGTGGTCCCTGGTAGGTTGACTATGCTCCAGTAGATGGCCACACACCATGCATCTATGCACAGCACAAATTGGACTAGTGAGTAGGTTACAAAAAAAAAAATCAAAAGGAAGCCACGAAGGTGGTAGAGATAGGGAGCAGATGGGAAGAGGTAAATAGAGGAGAGTGGGGGTGAATATGATCAAAATACACAATATACATTTATGAAATGTGCTGGCTAGTTTTGCGTCAACTTGACACAAGCTATAGCCATCAGAGAAGAAAGAACCTTAATTGAGAAAATGCCTCTGGAAGACTGGCCTGCAGGCGAGTCTGTGCAAGCTTTTTTTTTAAATTGGTGATTGATGGGGGAGGGCACAGCCCACTGTAGGTGGTCCATCCCTAAGCTGGTGGTCCTGGGTTGTATAAGAAAGCAGGATGAGCAAGCCATGAGGAACAAGCCAATAAGCAGCACTCCTCCATGGCCTCTGCGTCCGCTCCTGCCTCCAGGTTCCTGGCGGGCTTGAGTTCCTGCCCTGGCTTCCCTAAGCAGACTGTGTTTGAGGCTGTACAAGTTAAATAAACCCTTTCCTCCTCCAAGTTGCTTTGGTCATGGTGTTTCAAGCAGCAATAAAAACCCTGAGACAATTTTTGAAGAATTAATACAAGTACTATATTTTAAAAGATTTCCGTGTGTGATTGTTTTTGAAGTTAAGTGATGGATTGGAGGCACTGTCTTCTATAATTTTGCAAGTGTTTTATATTTTCATTATAAAAAAATAAATAAAGGTGGCATCATGGAGATGTCTTTGTGGGTAAAGGCAGTTAACCAAGACTGACAGTCTGAGTTCAATACCTATAACCCATGTGGAGGAAAGAGAAAACTGACTCTATAAGTTGTCCTATGACCTCCACAGAGGCACCCTGTGGCCTTTCTCTCTCTCTCTCTCTCTCTCTCTCTCTCTCTCTCTCTCTCTCTCTCTCTCTCTCTCATTTTTTAAGTTAAAACTAAAAAGAAAGAAATAGGACTCCTTGTTCAGACAATTTTTTCAAAGAACTCCAATTATTTGGAGCACAAGCAATAGCCCGAGGGGAAATGGAGTCAAGAATTGTTTTGTAAGAAGTAAGAATATTGATTTTATTTGTCTGCCTCTGTGTGGCCTTCCCACCAGAATTTAAATTATAGTGGTGAACTCGAGAGCAGTCAAGAATTTTTTATAAGAAATCAATACCCACATATCACACCTCAGTTGAGCCCGGAGAACGCTTCAGAATCATGTACATTCTAAATGTACTAACAACCTTATTCTTCTCCAATTCAACCTACCCATCCACTTACAACACACTTTCAGAACCCTCTAATAACTGATTGAAGCTTCTTTTCCAAAGGGATAATACACTATTATATTTGACTACCAAATTTTTGGTGCCCGGTAGCAAGTACTTAGACTAAATGTCACAGGTACCTGAATCCAGAGGGGAAGAGACACGAGAAATGTCCTACTACTCAGGAGCTACTCCATAGAATTGAATGCTCGACCCACTTAGCTCTTAAAAGAGTAACTGTTAAATGTTTTCTTTAATCCCTACAGGACTGATTTTTTTTTCAACATTGTTGACTGAGCTAACCTGTCCGGAGTTTCTGTGTTGTAACAACTACCTGTGAATAAGGAGGGAGCAGGTGAACATCGGTTTCTATGGTTTCTATTTATAGTAGAACACACTCATGGGTTATGGACATTTGCCACTTTGTAATAGAAACCTGAGCACTGTCTTTCTCTCCCTTAATCCTTCCTGGTTTCTTAAAATTCCCAGATTCATGTCCTCATACCATCTACTTTCTCCCTCCCTCTGGAGGGAGAAAATTTTTTCAAAGGACTCTGATTATTTGAGAGAGCAGTTACACAAGCAATAGCCTTTCTCTACTGCCATTATCTGTAAGTCCCATTAAATGTGATTTAATTTTGTTTTTTAATCCCAGGAAAAGCATTCGGATAGGAAAGAAACCGCACAGTGGGGACCAGTCTGATATTTTTAGAGGAAGTTTGAACATAAGCTTTGTTTCTGAAAATTGGATCCGGTTGCTCCCCTGGCTGGACAAAACCCCTTTCTGGGACAGATGACCAGCAATGAGGAACTCGGCCCTTCTCTCTCAGGACAGGCTACAGAAAGTTCTAGAGTCTGTAAAGCAGGAGCTGCCCACTCCTGCTGCCTTCATAAACACACTGGCCGTCTGCTGGATCAAATTAATCCATCCGTCACTTATGCATGCTACCCTTGCTTTCTGGTGGCACACAAACATGGCAACCCAAATTTACTAAAATACGTCAAATGGTTAACAAAACATAGGTTTGAAAAAAAATGAATTCTTTTCATAATGCCCACTGTTCAAAACTCAACCACAGCGCCTGCTCAGTGGCCTGCTAGGATGCAGTGATGCGGTCAGAAATGGGAAAAACAACATGCTTTGAGGAGGATTTTATCTTTGCAGGGCTGTTGAGCACAGAATCTCCTAGGAGATACTGTCCCTTAGTATCTGAGGAAGATCAGCTTCTGTGGGTTTGTAAGTCCAATCAGCTGAAAACGTTTCTTTGAGAAAGGAGAAATTTGTATTTTGTCCATTAAGTAAGTACAAGAGCTTTATGAAACGAATATCCCTCTACTTAATTGTATACAAATGAGTGGATATGTTGCATGGTGGAATTGTGCAGAATTTTGTGTAAACCATCTCCGTGTTTAACTTTTCAAAAAGCAATTTCCTATCCTACTTATAAATGTGTTTTTCTTATGTTTGCATGGCATTTCTTTGAGCATTCAGTCATTGACTGGCATATATTTCATGTCTGCCTGGGTAGAGATGATCAGATCCATCCTAACGTATTGGTAGCTTCCTTTTCTGATTCTTTGCATCTTTGGGTACCAAAGTAAGACTATTAACTTACTTTTATTCCCAACAGAAGTCTTTTGTTTGTAATAGTGTGGCTCTACCATCAATTTTCCATTAGTCAATATAAAAGAGTTCTCACATCAATACCAACTTGCTTTAACCAGTATGCACACCGTATCAGCCAACGCACTTTTTAGTGCGTCACATCATTTGTTATCACTGTCTACACAATAGGGTTGTACATTGCTGGAGGTTTTCTTTCTACTTTGTGAAAGCTCGCCAATACCCAGACTAACAGACAAATTGAATGGTATAAAGGAGGCAAAATAAAGAGGAAATGATCTTCGCTGTGTAGGTGACTAGCGCCAGTATTATATTTACTTCACTTCGCCTGTAGTAACCAAGCATGGGTTAAAATTTGCTCATCTCCTTGGTGTATATGCTACATAAAATGAATACAAGCTCCAGGGATACTTTTAATTGCAGTTAAAATAACATAATCATCAAATCCTCGGCCTCCATGGATGTCCACATCTTCTTTGAAGAGTCACCATTTGTCAGACTCAGTTCCATACTTGGCACAGATTCCTGGGCAGGTCTTCTCAACCACAAACCAGTTAATGCTTTTATCTCCTTATCAGTCCTTCTTCTAATTTCTCCACTTCCTCATACACTCCAGCTTTATTTGTTTAGCTTAAACGTTAACTTATCTTCCTTTAATTTGCTTACACGGCTATCGAGCAGAGTCCTCTCTTGACTCTTACATCTTCTTTCCATCAGCCCTTCTTTTCACTTGCATTTTAATCCATTGTGCACCCTCCTTGTCTCAGCCTCCTGTTCTCTTCATGCCTTGTGTTCCTTACGTAATGGACCTGGCGCTCAATGAGGGCTGATATCCCTTAGCGGGCATGTTAAACTTCCCTACCTGATTCTGTTGATAGGAGCCAAGCCAAGAGAGTGCAATACACACATGCACAAACTTGGAAACAAAGAGAATGGTGAGACGTTTGTGTCAAATTCTCCAACAGACAATGGCATTTCCAACTGATGCTGAAAAGGGAATGAAAGGAACAAAGAAAGAGGCAGAGGAGGCAGAACCAAGCAGCTCAAGGTCCAGGAAAGCCGGGTGATAGGGAGAGGAGGCTGGAATTACAGCTCACAGTCAAACAACCTGCCCTGGTTGTTTCAGTAGCAGTCTCTCAAATAAACTGAGAATGCCTATTTTTTAATTGTACACATTGATTAGTATATAGATTAGCATATAAAATTTGTTTGGGTTGATGTTTTGTTTTAAAGTATAAATTATATTTATATTGATAATTGTTATTTATTCATTAAAGTAGATTACGATACAGACCCCCATCCCCAAAAGAAACCCTCAGCATATATTGATGAGGAATTGTAAACATATTTCAAAAGGAAATAAATGGGACCGAGAATAAACCATATTAAGGCCAAATAAAGTTATGACTAATAGGCATATAATTGGACTCTGAGCTTCTTGGCAACTTAGAAGACCATGGGATGTAATAAAATTCTAGCGCCTGACGTAAAGAAGCAAATCAAGTTTTCAAAGGAAACAAGCTTTCAACTTTAGCCACACTAATTTCAGAATGCCATATCTTGTACTTTTAAAACACCGTTTCTTGAGTCTCTCGCCCTAAACACACCACACTAATTATATGCATAATTTCATACACAGGCTCATGAACTATCTCGAAGTATGTCACTGAGCCTTCAGAACCTAGAGCAGGCATGGTCTATAGGACGAGGACCCTTGGCATCGGGATGCAAACAGAGGTATCTTAGAAGTCATAATATGTGATGACATCACAAACTGTGTGATGACATCAGAAACTGTGTGACAACATTAGAAACTGCAAAGTCATCCATTTTAGATCCTTCCTACTCATATTAGGAATGTGACATTAAAGAATAATTTGGTAAAACAGTATCGTGATGAAGGAAGCTTCATGTGCCGCCTGTACAGTTACAATGTCTGTGTTTAGTTTTATGGTCATCAGATGACGTGATGTTATGCTTAAGGAACTTTTAGCTTTGTTGTTGTTGTTGTTATCTTTTTTTTTCAGTGCTATGGATTGAACTCAGGACCACAGGCTTGCAAAACAAGTGCACCTGACTCCAATGTCTTATCATTTTTTTTTAATCTACAATACTCAAATGAATAAATCAAACAGAAATCTACTCATTGCTCCTTTATTTTTATTTGTAGCTTTCCAAAATACACATACCTAAACAATATAGTATTTAACTTATTTGGAGACATTAAAAATAGATCCTTTTTTCATTTTAAATACATATATACAGTATCTTGAAAAAAATGTTCTCACATGTATATGTGTGTGATATGAGTGCATGTGTGTGTATATATATAAGTATATGTATATATGCATGTATATACACACATACATGTGTGTGTTTGCATATATGTGGGCACACATGTGTGGGTACATATGCACATGTGTGAGTACGTATAAAGAGTCCAGTGCTAACACTAAGTATTTTCCTCACCTACTCTCTATGCAATTCAGGGAAGCAGGTGTCTCAGTCAAACCCAGAACTCATGAGCTAGCCATATTGCTCTGGAGATCCCCTTCTCTGCCTTCCTCACCCCAGAATTACAAGTGGGCCCCCACACTCGTGTGCTTGTGCAGCAAGCCCTTTATTCACTTCCCCGTCTTCTGAAGCATGTTTTAGTTCAATGTCATGCTTTCAAACTTCGTCCTTGTTGCTGCTTGTTATTCAAGTCATTATTTTCATCATCGTGTAACGTGTTACTGAACAAATAAACCAAAATGCATCCTTTTTTCCTCAGTAGGTATTTGGATTGACCTGGTCATTTCCTTTTGAAAACTGAGTTTCCGTCAGCATTTTCTAGGGAAAACGGGTTTTGTTCTGAGTCTGGGAGGAGAACCCTCAAGGACCCACTGTTATAAATTGCCTGTTGGACAAGTTGGGAATGTTATTTATCAATCATAATTTTAAAACTTCCCTAAAAGTTACACATATGTTTTTATATTTATCAGATTTATCTTAAAAGATAAAAAAAAAGTTATTGATAAACCAGAATGTTGTATAATACTGCCTAACTTTAGAAATAGACTTTGGGGCTTTAAAAAGGATCGGGAGTTTCTTTAAGCCCCCAAATTTTCTTTCAAAAGTGAAAAATTACTTAGTGTGACTCTTTGGCCTCCACTAACTAGCACCTACATCTTTTGCTTCCTATTATTTTACCAGAACCTGGCTTCTCCTTTTCACAAACTATAACTTCCCTAAGGCAGCCAGCCCTCTGCTAAGGCAGAGCAGGGAGCCCAGAGCCCAGTGATTCAACCTCAAAACCAGTTTGGCCTGTTTGGTTATCAGCTATTGTATAACGCAGGGATAGAAGCTACTGAGTCACTTTTATATTGCTTTTATCTGAAACATCACTGCATCCACTGTATCATAACTGTAGAGGTAATGACTACATGCCAGAGCAGAAACCAGGGAGGGCCTATCTCAGTCCCCAGGGATTTCCAGAAAGCAAAAAGGTTCATGTATTGCTCTTATATATAGAAGTTTCCTAGAATAAGTGGCTCTGAGTGAATTCTTTTTATTTCATAGTGATAACTAATATACCGCAGAAAAAGAATTCTTCCAATGTACAGGCAAGGTATATTACTACATATTGGGGCATTTTCAAAATTATTAACTTAACTCAGTGTTTCCAAACAAGCTCCAATCCTGACATCACCTTAATCCAGTGCCAATCAAACTTCTTTCAAAGTAACATCTATGTCCTGCTTCTCTTCAAGATCCAGTACCGAGTGCACTCTTCACACAGTATGGCCCCTAAAAGGGGGTTATACCATCAAAACATTCTACTGCATTTTCAAAGTGTTTGGGGACAACCAATGTGATCGAAGTGAGATACATCCTCAGTCTGTTCTCATTCTTTCTCAACTGCCAAATACTCAGTCCACTAGACAATAATGAATAGCTCCCAACTGATACCCTAGAGACAGGTCACAGGCTGTAAACGCTAAACAAACAGTCCTGTAAGACACTCCAGACTCTGCTCAGAGGTGGAGGCAGCTGGACTCCACTGAGCCTTTTGTGTTTCCTAATGCTGACTCTCTGGATTTACCCAAGACTCATACCAATACATTTACTATGAGTCAACAGGCCTAAGCCACCCGTTCAGAGTCCTGGACAGAAAAAAGCAGTGCTCCTTTGTAAGTCTGTATCTTTATTGCGTGCTGTCACCAGCCAGTGGCCATTTCCTCTTTCTCTCTTGTTCCCTTGGTCTTTCTTTAGCAACTGACCCAAAACCTTCTGTTTGCATTCTATTAACTTGTTTTGAGAAAGATGCCTTTGGTTTTTGTCTACTTCTGAGAGTTCATTGTTTACTTTGGTGGCTCTTCTTCCTGTATTAATCACATTTGGTTCATAACAACTATTTAGTTAGCTCCTAAACTAAAGGTTAGTTACTTAGGATGGGCTCTACTCATCTTAAATGGGCTTAATCATGGGTCTTCAGTCAGCTAGCAAGGCAGGTTGACCAGAGGGAGCTCTTGAAAATTTTTGACCCTCCTGCAGATTGGTTTTTAAGTTGATAGCTGTAGAACTCTAAGAACAGAAAGCAAATGCCAATTTACAAACTCTTAAGTCTCTATCCCTGCCACATTTGCTACTATCCCATTGAGCAAAGCAAGTCAACTCATCCTGATTGAGGCAGTTGCCAGAGAGGCAGGAGATTGCTTAAGAGTGTGGACATATAATGCACAACCCAAAAGGGCATTTTACCAAAATGTATACATCACTCTTCCTCAGCTGACTACAGACGTTTCTAACGATTTGGTCTTTTCCTCCCTTCAGTTTCTTGGGCTTTTACTCTATGGTCCTTATAATACTTACAAAGGCTATAGCACCCCATGATTTTTATATTTCTGTTGCATTGTAACTTCTCCATGTGAATGACTTCAAGATCAATTTTCACAGAACTAACTTGTCCCTCTGTCTGGACCTTTCTGTTTCTATATTTCTTCTAGATATTTCCATTGAGATATCGTACTTTGCCTTAAAAGTTGATGTGTCAAAGAAGGAGGGCGTGATAGTTATGTCTCAATCAAAAATAAGTTTTTTAAAAAGAAAAAAATGCTGCACCTAAAATTGATGTATGAAATGAATATTTCATTTAATGTTTCACCTGTTTTTAAATGACAGTTTTATTCCAGTCCCTTTCTCTTTTTCGTCATCTAATTTAGTTCCACCTCCACTACTCACCAGATAAGACAACTCTAGAATGTATTTAATTTTAGTTTCAATTTTCCAGCCCTAAAAACAGTGATATGAAAACTTGCCAGACAGAGCTATCATGTAAGAATTAAATTGGTTTCCTATGTGCTTAGTACTTTGAAGATACACGAAAGAAAACGTTCATATTGCCCTCAAGTCCTATATTAAGCCACGGGACTGCTCACCTCTCTACTCTTCTGTTTCAATCAAACCTAGAAATCAAAATTAAGTCCTAATAAAATCCTGCTGAACAGTTTACTTAGCTTTATCCTCCACATTTACAAATGGTTACAATGAATCACCCACCTCATGAGGATGTTCTAAGATAAATGACAATACAAGCTAAGTTATATGTATTTGGGGAAGGACAAGGATAACCCTTCTTAAATGACAGTTATTATAACTTCTTGCTCTACTAACAATAAATACAAAATTATAGGGGAAACAGATTACCAATCCTTTTAAAAAAGAATTCCTTCTAGAAAGAAGATCATGTAAGTTGAGCCTTGAAAGAAAGTCTGATTTCCTCCAAATCAAGACTGTACCCATTCACCCATGTATTGCTCTCTCCATTCACATATTAAACAATTATTTTTTCAAATGTGCATAACATGACAGTTTGTGCTATTCCTATGACATAAGCCATCATCTATCTATCTATCCCAGGAAACTTAAAAGAAGTTCCTACATTCAGAAGCTAACCCAGCACTTAAGGCTAAGTCTTGGTATTTCCTATTAAACATAAAGAGTCTCATAGGCCATCAACATCAGACAAGATCACTTCGTGATCATGATAGATCACGAAAAAAAACAAGATCAAATTACTATATTATCATATTTGAACATTTGCAAAAGCATATACATTGTTTAATGACAAAAACAACCAAAGACCCATCTGTCTTGGCTCACTTGGATGACTCCTGCTTCTTTGCCAACTATGTCTTCTGTCTCTAACTAGTCTTGCCTCCTCAAGATTTACTGATGCTCAAATACATGTGCATTTCTACTTTCTGGTAGAATTCAAACCAGAGCAAAGTCTCTCTTCCTTACACCCAGAGCTACACTTTCAAATAAAGTAGTCTTTTCTAATTTCTGAGATGATCCTATGTTCTCTGTGCTATGTTCTTTCTCTACAAACCACTATAACTGCGTTGCTGGAGGGCTTTTGCTAAAGAACGCTGGCGTCACATTCTCTACATATTCTTCTGACTTCCTAAAACTGGAAAATCCTCTGAAGAAGAAGAAGAAGAAGAAGAAGAAGAAGAAGAAGAAGAAGAAGAAGCACTATCTCAATAATATTGACAGTACCCATGATAGAAACTTTTAATACAGTAAGCACACAAGTAAAATGCTTGTTGAGTTTCCTAGAAATTGTTTCCTTCAATGATCAGAAGTGGTGGAGAGACTGAGGAGAAAGAATTCTAATCACACCATTCAGAATTACCAAAGCTCCGCCCACCCCCAGAAATGCTTCCTGAGCATCAGTGGAAGAAAAAAGTAGTGTTGGTCTCATGGCATAGCATGTCAGCATATTATAATTAATACTCAGATATGCGAGATCAGAATATCATCATAATGATCTGGTATCTGTCAATAACACTCCTCTGTCAGAAGAACCATATGAGATTCCTATAAACAATTCATATCAAGCTGCCAATGACCTATGCAACATTTGTGCTAGTGGAAATATTTTCCGATAAGATTCTAAATTCCTTTCAAATTACTATGCACGTGATGTTCAGAAGTTCCTAGTAATTGCATTTCTTGAATTATTCTTTTCATTTTACCCTCAAAAAGGCAGAGAACTCATGAAAAATCCTCATTAAAATTTTTCCAAAACTTGAAGGCTTTATAAACCATCCTATGAATTATAAAAATACATATAAACATTAAAGACTTTGACATGCTAATTAACTCAATTTTTAAATAAAAAAATCTAACTGAAAATATCAGTAGAAAAAGCATGACATAACAGAAAATCGTATGCAAGGGTAGTATCTGAATTGAGCTAAATAAGCAATAAGGTGGCTAATAGAGATCACATGATCTATATTTGCATCTATGCATTTTAGCAAAATTCTGATGTTCCATTAATCTTCAAAGAAACAGCCACATAAACTAATACTAAAGTTGCAGGCTTTGGGAAAATAGCTTTAAGGAGCCCTGAATCGTCATTAAAGCTGCTATTAATCTGCATAACTACCTTCCCCGGAGAAAGCAGCTCAATGTTTTCAGTGCTAAGAAGTGCTAAGGACCCCATTAAAAATGGAAATCAGAGAGAATGCTGTAGAGAATGTAGCAGTTAATTAGCAAGGAAATTAGCAAAAAGAAGATAGAATTATTTTGTTTGGTAATGTTTAGAATGTAACAGTGAAACTCTATTAATAACCACTCCAGTCAACTTTCAGCATGTATAAGCTGAAAATATTTCATAAACATACTAATTTGAAATTATATATGTTGACCATAAAAACTGAAATTACAAGTCTGGCCCACAACATTAATTTTGTAAATTGGGTTTTGGTTTGCTTCCCATTTTTAAGGCCAGCCCAGTAATTCCTTTACTTTGAATAAAATAACTAGGGGATAGTTTAGAGTATATGTATATGACTTTTAGATACTATCTCCATGAGAATTATCATTTTTTTCTGGCTTCATATTCATTCTATGTTATGAAAAATATTCTGTCAGTCCTGGGGGTAGAGTACAGCAATTTATTGTTATGGAGGTTTGAGATTATGGTACTATGACTACAAATCTAACAAAACATTAAGATATAAACAGCTCACAGAGATGATGCATAATGGTTAATACCCTTAATATAGATCCCCTAATAGGTTAAAAAGAAGGTAACTTGGACAGTTCGCTCTGTTAGCTGCTCTTTAAAAACATCTGAGGATTGCAATAGTGGTGTACTGAATTATTCACTTACCCAGGTAATCTTATTACACATACGCTAAGCTCAGGGCAGAGGCAAGATAATGGCTTTTCTTCTGACCATCCATGTCCCCTGTTCTGCAGAAAACAAAGTTTCCACATTGACAAAGGATGCTAAAACCGATAAGCAGAAATTCTTAATGTATTCTAGAAGCTAGGGTGGGACTGAAGAGGAAGAGGTGGTAAGTTCCACCACATTGGGTAACGAAGAGGAAGGGGCATTATGGGAAGGCAAAATGGAATAGTTTGTCTGAAGACCAAACCTACAAGTGAGGGACAGTACTGAACTGTCTAAAACAGAAAGGTCTCAGTATAGAACTCGGGCTACAGAAAAAGTATATTATGAGCCTAGATTAAAATAGTGCTATCCTACACTATAGAGGTTGAAAAGAAGTTGCCTTACAGTTGAGAGGTTCTTTACACTGAATCTTTTTGGACAGTATCATATCAGAGAATGAATGTTGAAGAAAAGGTGTCATTATTATTCCCATGTTCTATATGAGAAAGTGAGACAGAGGTATCAATAGTTTGCTCAAGGTTACACTGGTGAGTGATGGCAGCCATATTGAAACCCAGATGCTGTGTCATGAAGCATACAAGAGTGTAGGTGAAAAGGAGCAACCAGTATCATATTTCCATTAAAATTTCATTCCATCAGTGCTCGAGCCTCACTCAGATATTTGCTAGAAGAATCGAGTCTTGCTCCAAGATTAATGTATAATAGAGATTATTACTGTAATATTGGAAGTTGGATGACCCAAAGGAATCTTTTTTGTCAGTTAAGGCAAATTATTTTTTTCTTTTTCTTTTCTTGGCAGTCACAAGACAAATCAAAAAACATGGGAAAAGTTAGCTCTTATCTTACTGTGCACAAAGTAGTTGTGTATGAGTGACATGTTTACCTTTTATTTGAAAAAGAAACAAACAAACAAACAAAAAAACAAACATCAAGATCCCAAAATACATCAACAAAAGCAATCTAAACTCTGAAATGAACTCATCTTGACAAAAACAAGCTACCTGGGGGTCCACTAAACTATTGCTATCAAAAAGCAAATTCAATCAAATTGAAATTTAGGTTCTACTCTTTAACTATCCACTTTAGTATTAGTTGTTTATGATTTATCTCACTCACATAGAATTTTCCATTGCTTGTAATTTGTTAAAAATCTGAAAAAACAATACTTTCTTTAAATAGAAAATCGTCCTAAATGAAATACTGTAAGTGACTTTTCCAAAGTATTATCAACTGCATTATTTTTTGTAGAGAAGATAACTCTCAGCTCATCTTAGTGATTCCAAACCATGATTCATCAATGCTCCTCAAAATGATGAGATGCATGGAATCAAGTCTTTCCCTTATTAATTATTTAAGACCCTATTAACTCAATTTTTTAACTGTGATTTCAATGTAGTTTAATCGGTATCACTCCTACTTATTTCATTATATCTTTGTGGCTTTTCCTTTTTTTTTTAATTTGAAGGTTCCTAAACAAGAGCATTTCTCATAGTTTTGGATACTTAGCCATCCTTCCAATACAGTTGAAACTAGTAGTTGATTATCATTTTCCGTAAAGTGGTGGCAATTATATAAACATGTATTCTATAAAATAATATAGATATATTTATATTCTATAAAATAATGTACTGAATATAAACAGTTTCATGAATGTAAACATAGTGCAGTGTTAACCTGAAAAATGACATTAAAACTGAGATAAAATTTTGGTGAGTTCATTCCTTCAGCAGCACATTTGCCATACTCTTGATTCAAACCACAGCAAGAAGCAGATAATAATGAACAATTCAAAGAGGAAGAGTGTGAATCTACAGGTAACACAGTCATCTAGTGATATCTATTCCCAGTTGACTTCATGATGTCTAACTGCACATTTGTCCGATTTGAACTGTTGGCCCCACATTCTTATCTTTGACTGATCAAATACACTTTATTTCATAGACAACTATATGTATATTTAAGATGTATTTAAAATTTGTGGATATAAACCCCTTTTTAGTTGATTTCTAGAATTATAATATTTAAATATGCTTTATCTTGGGGAAGAATTACACATCCATTATTTTCATCTCAACACACATACATTCAATATTCCTTGAGAGTAAGCACAAAGGGAAAGAAATAGCCCACACAAAGAACAATTGATTGACTGGCTGCCCATGGGGATTTTCTAATGACTTAACTACTCAATAGAGGTGAAGTCTATTATGCCAGCATGGTTTACAAACATTTTGAAGTCTCTTTCTTCATTCATTTATTAATAAACTTTTTATTTTGAAACTACATTGCTTATCTTCAACTAATGTAATTTTCAAAACTTGGCTTCATATCCCAACTGAGAAACTGACACCTAGGTTGAAAATGACTGAGATCACTGAATGCATTTTCTATTGATAATTATTAAATTCAATAATATTAACAGTAAAGCTTCACTCTGTTCTAAAATGACAGCGTGAGACTATTTCTGAAAATATCCATTTTATTTCCCCAGGCTACTATCTTCAAGCCAGACAATGGCAATGGCCTTGGATTATATAATATTTTAAAAGAACTCTCATTTAACACTTTAAAAAGATTACAAGTAGAAACGTATATTCTAAAAGGACAGGAAAAAGTTCCATTATTTTCATACTTCAAAACATTCTGATGTTTTTATCCTGTAAGCATCAATTACCAGTAATCACAAATTACAAGTACTGGGGCTGGAGAGATGACTCTGAGTTAAGAGCACTCACTGCTCTTCCAGAGGGCCAGGGTTCCATCCCCAGCACCCACATAGCAGCTTACAGCCATCTGCAACTCCAGCTCCAGAGGATCCAATGCCCTCTTCTGACCTACAAAGGCACCAGGCATGCTCATGGTGCACTTGCATACAATGCAGGCAAAACACTCATCCGCATTAAAAATGAATTAATAAATATTAAAAAGCTACAGATACTGATTCTTACTGTCTTTTTCAAGGTAGACTCTAAAATCGTATTTAGACAACAAAAAAAAGGCAAGGAGGAAGAAGAAGGAGGGAGGGAGGGAGGGAGGGAGGGAGGGAGGGAGGGAGGGGAGGAGGGAGGGAGGGAGAGAGGAATCTACCTTTAAGAAGGAGGGAAGCAGAGGAGAGGGCAAAGCTTCCCATACAATGTTTTGCTTTTTGTCCAAGTGATCACAAGAGACACAGGACTCTCCTATACTGGTGCTTCCCTAACACTCCTATGCACTAAAGTAAGCCATCATCAAGCTTAGGGAACAGAGAGAAACTTCATGCCCTTTATAGTTTGCCTCATAAGTGCTGAGACACTTAAGAACATAAAGCCAAGTTATATACCTAACAAAGCAAATACCCATTCCCTTAACTTTGCTGAGTCCTTCTCCTAATGCAGTGGATGGTCACAGAACATAGTAGTTGATTCTTAAGTAAGAACACACTCACAAATATGAGACAAAAGGATGGGTTTTAATTTAAAAAAAATGACTCTCAGAAGTTACTGTGAGGATTTGATGTTTTTGCGTTGTTGCTGTTGACTTTGTTGTTGGCAGTGCCGATGGGACCTGGGGCCTTGTAAGCATGAAGATCTGACTTGCATCCCCAGAACCTTTGTGAAAAATGGTAGCATGCACTATATCCTGAGCTCTCAGGAGGCAGAGCAAGCAGCTCCCTGGCACTTAGTGGACAGCTAGCCTAGCCTATTTGGTGAATTCCAGATCAGTGAAGGATCTGCCTTACAAACAAAGTGTACAGTAGATGAGGAACAGAGAAGTTGTCCTCTGGCCCCCACATGCAAATGTATACATGCACAAAACATGCAGACCAGAAAAGGAAACATGTTGTTCAGGTCATAGTTTTGTAGACTCCAGAGAAAGACCAAGTTGACCCCCTCACTATGGACCTCAGATATAACAAAACAGTACAAGTGGGGGCATAGTAGAAAAAAATCGCTCACCTGGTAAAAGCAAAGAGAGGGGGAGAGTGAGGTCCCGCAGTCTTGGAGGACACAGTCCCAGTGACCTAAGGACCTCCCAGGTGTCCCCACCTGGGGACCAAGCCTTTAATCCATTGTAACCAGTATATTAGCTGTCTTTTAAAAACACCAAATAATATTTTCTAAAGGAGCTCTGAGTAACAAGACCTTAAGCATAAAGTTTTTGATGGATTCTGGATTGAAAGTGTTGAAGAAAAGCACTTATCTATAAGAGGATCTAGGAATGAATTCAAATTGAAGATAATATGAACATAAGGATTCTTCACCGAAACAGAATTCTTTACAAACTGGGTCATTGTCAATGTAAGATACTCAGGGAACTTAAAGCATGTCCAAGTGTAGTAATAATCTATTAGGACAGTGGTTCATTTTAACAATAGTGTGGTTCTTGTAAGATCTCAACTTCCAGGTATCAAAAAAGTTGAGGGTAGATTTCAACAAACTAAACCCTTCTATGGATTTGCCCTGGTAGTAATAACTGTAGAAGTACTTACATTGTTTTCCTACTAATGAAAGTCAAGACAAAGACATAAACAGATAAGCACTACTATATGTTGAACTAAATAATTAGAAATTAGATGACTCCTCTTTCATTGGCTTCCCATTGCCTACTCCTATCCCTTCAGCGAATGTAGGCAACAGTCTCTCTTCAGTTCTACTTACTAAAATCAATTAACCACATTAATTTATACAGTGTTCAAAAGGAAAACTGGAACATGGGCTGAAAATATTTAATTTTTTTCTATGATTCCTTTGATAATAAAGCACTGTGTGAGTCTCTAAAACATCCTCACTCTAAAAACTGGTAAGTTAAAATCACTTCTGTTGGTGGAATGGAAGGACTTTTGGCAACCTATGGAATTTAGCCAAGTGGTGGCAAAAAAAAAAAAAAAAAAAAAAAAACAGGTATCTAGGTGACTCTTCTATGTGTGCCTATAAAGAAACAAGTATCCTGTCCTGGCAAGGCAGACATCCTGTTTCTACTGAAGAGGGTATAGGGAAGCACACTATGGAGACCAGAGTTGGCGGTGACGGTAACACAGTTGACCATCAACTCCAAGAGGAAAGGTCTAGAGTTAGGTGGAAAGTAAAAAAGAGTGTTCTTGACTACAGATCATCCCTGTGAATTGAAATATGACCACAATACTTTGGCTGCTTTGTTTTGTATTCATAGGCAGACACTCTAAATTAATTCAGACACTGTCCAGCCTTTTAACCAGGGTATATTCACCTTGGAATAGTTCATCTTCTTTCAGTACACTAGCCAGCAGCATTTGTATAAGAATAAATGTAGCTAATGTAACACATGAAAAAAATTCCATTCACACATATTCATGAAATGAAGGAGTCTAGGCAACCCCAGAGATCTTACAGAGAAATCAGAGTCCCTAAACTGCAATGAGTCAGATATATTTAAACACTGGTATACCACAAATTCAGGCACTAAATATTAACATTAAAGTGTTTGTTCTGATAATGTTACACTGAATATAAAATATGCATAATGTTTGACACAGAAACAAAGTAGTAAGAAACACATGTAACCAAGCATTTAGTGGATGAGAAAAAGATACATTTTTTTCTGTTTAGGAGTGCCTCAGATATTACTCACTTTCATGAGAAATTAGGTGAGAGAAAATCTAGGAAGATCTAGATCACAGAAAATAAGGGTTTATTCGGGTCTTTCTTTTCTTTCTTTTTCTTGAAGCAAGGTTCTTAGGCTGGCCTTGTATTGACTGTGTAGCTCAGACTGGCCTCAAACATGTAGCAATCCTCCTGCCTCAGGCTCCTGAGTTGCACCAGCTAGGGCATCTTCTCATTGATAACTTATCAATTCTGCCCACCAAAAGTCTAAGTCAGTTAATATCTAGTTAGGCATAAATTATAGCCTTCTTAATTTTAAAGGTTCTTGATGTTGGGAAAAAAAATCCCCCAAATCACCAAACTGTCCTTCCTTTGGAAGTACTAAGTTTGGAAATCAGTGGCAGTAGGCCATGGTTGTCCTTGTCATACTGTTTCCTGAGACAGTAAGAGATGTGCAGCTCACAAAGAAACAAAAACTATGGAGGAAAGGGAGCGAAAATGATCAAATTAAACAATATGTGATTCTAAAGAATTAATAAAGATATCACATTAAAATAATAATAAAAGCAAGCAATCAGAAAGAAAAATCCCTAGGTAAGAATATGAGAGGATTCCTAGTGATCTCCCCTATAATGAACCTCTCTCTACAATGAGCCTGTTCCCTGAATTAGATTTCACTGGAACTCATCACCAACATTGAATCTCCTCAACTTGCTTCCTAATCCCCCCAGATCCTATAAATCCATTGTCAAGATTACACTTTATCCACTTCCTAATCAAATGGCACTAGCACACCCACAACTATGCCTGCTGTTTGAATGGATGAATAAACTCATAAATTTTTCCTCTTTCATTCCATTACAAACCATAGGAATTATTCAAATACTAGAATGAATTCTCTCTCTCTCTCTCTCTCTCTCTCTCTCTCTCTCTCTCTCTCTCGAAATATTTATTTTGGCTCATGGCTTCTTAAGGTTTTCATCTATCATAGGAAAGCAAGTACAGTGACTAAGTTCAGTGTGAAAAGAACATGTGACTGATGGGTCATATTATGGTAGAGCAGTAAACACAGAGTAAGATGGAGAGTAAAGGCTGGGTACACCCTTCAAAGGCATGTCCCTAATGATGGACTTCCATCACCTAGGCACAACCTCTGAAAACTTCCACAGACTTCAATAGCAGCGCCACCTGCTGGAGAAAAAGATTCAAAACCAGAGCCTGAGGGGGACATTTCAGATTCAGACCATAAGCGGTGGTAATCAGATTTATTCAGCAACCTGTTGTCATCCATCTTTACAAGTGTAGATAATTGTTTAACCACCGCAATCAGAGATGGGTAACTGGAACTAGGTCTGCTCATCACCAGGCCCCCTAATTAAGTCATTTTCCCAGGATGAAATAGTTACTGTTCTGAAGAAATATTTCCATGACTTTTCTTTTTAAAAGTTGCTGTCGATATATACCTGGCCAGTTTTTAATCCTAACAGCCAAGAGCTATCATAATATGAATAGTACACCTCAGGATCCAGGAATTCCAAGAGAGTTCTCCCTGTTATGATTTCACCAGAAGAACTAATACTGTGTAGGTGTGTCCTGGACTGTGTAAATCAGCCCACGTATGAACGTTCCAGATTGGAAATGGCTGTGGTTAGCTGGAAGGTCTGTAGCATGAGTCAGGAATGCTTGGAAAGTTGACACCAAGCATAAAGCCTCAAATTTTAGATTTAACAGCAGGTTTAGGGGAGACTATGGCTCCCCACAAATGAAAATACAGTTCTATGTAAAGTGAGGCAGAGGGAGAGTATTAAATGGACCGGAGGTGTGCACACTGTAATCAAAGTCATTTGAACAGTGATCACCTGTTCTCTCTCACTTTTCAAGAAAAAAAAAAGCGTGTTTCAATTAGTGGCTTCTGACCAGTGCTTCCATACAATGAACCGATCTGCGGGTGAAGGGCAGTGGATAGGTAGAAGGGAGTGCTCAGTATCCAACCCCAGTGATTCGAGAAACAAAATGTGGTCTGTGCTACTCACGGCTCTGCCTGGAGACTCCGGTCCTCAGCCACGTAATTGGAAGGAATGTAGCCCTGCAGCTGCTGACCCAAGCCGGTTCCCTTCTTCTCCAAATGTCTGGCCAACCACCAGCCCTCATGCGAAGTGTCCAAGACTTGGAGTTTGTCGCCTGCACGGAAGCTCAGGTCCTCTGCAGTACGTGCTTGGTAATCAAACAGAGCCACAAAGTAGTGGCCAGGGCTTCTCTCCGGCTCCTGTGAGCTCGGAGCCTCTGGGGGACAGCAGGCCCCCGGATTCTCAATCACCACTGACTTGTCTGGCTCCTGGGACCAGCAGGGGAGAAGAGGCTGCATGTATGCCCAGAGTCTCACACAGACGCTGCCCATGGTGCCCTGGCTGGGAGTAGGGGAGAGGATGTCCCTCTCCCCACAGGCTGTACAGATCCACTGTCTTCCTCCACCAAGCAGCTTCCAGATCAGCTCCAACTCACCATACTGTGCAGAGGGGATAGAGTCCCGCTTCGAATCTCTCCGGCAGATCTGGGCTTGGCCAAGACAGACTCACAGCCGGCTTTCTGTTTGTAGCTGCTGCCCTGGGGCAAAATCAAGCGGAGGACTGAACAGGAGGTCCAGTGGGAAGGTACTTCTTCCTGACTGCTTAGGCACCAAAGATAAATAAAATAAATGGGGGGTTTATTTAAGCAGACGTCTGAGAACAAAGAACAGCCCTCTGTCCCTCTGTCCCAAGAAAAAGTTAGTAGAAGACTGATACTAACTCCGGGCAAAACCTCCCGATCTGGCCTGCTCCAGCGGCTCTCACCCTGCTTCAAGCCAACCGCTGCTCTGGCCCTGCTCTTCCCCGAGCTTTCCTTTTTGCTAATGAATAACCAGGCCGTGGAGGTTATCGCCTTTAACATCCTGAGCTGGACAGACTGTAATAATTCCTCCTTACTTCCTGGTTTCTTTTTTGTCTGATCTAAAAGGAACTCCCAGGCCAGCTTTTACCCCTCCCTCCTCCCACACCTAGGATAGACCAGCCCCCTTACCAGGGAGCCAGACTCTTAAAGCAGCCGAAAGCCAAACTCTAGAGAAACAAGCTACCGCAGAGGGCTCCCTGTCTAAACTATAACCCCTACGCAGAATGAAGGGCAGAGATTTATTTCCCCACAAATATGTGCAGGATTGTTTTGATACTGGTAGAGAAAATTTTTAAAAAAGAGAAAACTGGGCATTTAGGTATTTGCTGCCAGACAAGGAGCAAGTGGGAAAGAGCCTTTGAGTCCCTAGCATTTTTTTTAATCACTGGGAATAGATTTTTAATAGCCTCAATCGTTTCTGAAAAAGTAGAAAAGCAGCCGGGTAAAATGCTGAGAACCCGAAAGGCCGCTTTTTCCCCACAGAAACATCCCATTCCCCATCCCTTACGTCGCTATGTCTGTGGCGTGAGCACCCGAGCACACACGCAGACTAGGAGACTGTCTGCTAAAGGCATCGGTGAAGATGCTGTCTGTTGAAGTTGGACCTCAGGTCCATACTAATTCTGACTCAGTTGGTGGTAGCTGTGACAGGACTTCAGAACAACTGAGGCTGGGATTGGGATAGCCATCGCGGGGCCGCCAGCAGGCTTTGCCCTGCGTCCTCTGGTTCAGGGCCAC
Organism: Peromyscus attwateri; assembly: GCA_902168425.1. NCBI lineage: Eukaryota > Metazoa > Chordata > Mammalia > Rodentia > Cricetidae > Peromyscus > Peromyscus attwateri. Next base: position 27,179 of record CABHPP010142692.1, read on the forward strand.
TGTCTCCCAAAAGGTCAAGAGCAACTGTGCAGACTGTCTACACAGGCCCTGTGCTGATGGAGAGCATCGCAAAATTTCTCATGGTGTATCATTTGGTTGAAAATAAAACGTTTTTCTTTGTTTTGCATAAGATGTTTTTTAAAATTCTTTGTTGGACCTGGAAACAACCTAGATGCCCATCAACTGAAGAATGGATAAAGAAAATGTGGTACATTTACACAATGGAGTATTACTCAGATGAAAAAAAAAAAACATGAAATTTGCAGGCAAATGGATGGAACTAGAAAAAAATCATCCTGAGTGAGGTAGCCTAGACCCAGAAAGACAAACATGGTATGTACTCACTCATAAGTGGATATTAGCTGGAAAGTAAAAGATAACCAAGCTACAATCCACAGCCCTAGAAAAGCTAGGTAATAAGGAGGGCCCAAAGAGAGATGACTGGATGTCCCTGGGAGGGGGAAATAGAAGAGATCTTCTGGATAAACTGGGGGCGGTGGGAGGGAGGGAGATATGCAGGTAAGGGGACATTAAGGATCTGGTTGGGAGGGTTGGGGGCAGGACAGACGGGTAGAATAATGAGAGAGATAGCTTGATGGGGGGGGGGTCATTTTGGGGTTAGGGAGAAACCTGGTGCCAGGAAAACTCTCAGGAATCTACAAGGATGACCCCAGCTAAGACTCCTAGCAACAGTGGCGAGGGTGCCTGAACTGGCCATCTACTGTAATCAGATTTGTGACTACCCTAATGGTCACCAGAGAGTTTTCCCTCCAATAACTGACGGAAGCAGATGCAAAGATCCACAGCCAAGCACTGGACTGGGCTCTGGGAGTCCTGTTGAAGAGAGAAAAGAGGGATTGTACAAGCCAGGGGGCTAAAAATCATGACAGGGGAACCCACAGACACAGCTGACCTGAGCTTGTGGGAACTCATGAACTCTGGACTAACAGCTACGGAGCCCGCATGGGACTGACCTAGACCCTCTGCATGTGTGTGACAGTCGCGTAGCTCCGTCTGTTTGTAAGGCTCCTAGAAGTAGGATCAGGACCTGTCCCTGGCTCTTGAGCTGGCTTTTTGGAACCTATTCCCCATGCTGGGATGCCTCACCCAGCCTTGATGCAGTGTGGGGGCAGCTTGGTCCTGCTTCAACTTGATGTGCCATGCTGTGTTGAGGAGGCCTGCCCCTTTCTGAATGGAGATGGAGAAGGAATGGATAGGGAGGATGGGTAGAAGGGAAGTGGGGGGAGGGAACCGGAAGAGAGGCAGGAAGGGAAACTGTGGTTGGTATGTAAAATAAATGAAAGAAAAATTTAATAAAGAAAATGTTTTTAATTCTTTTTTGTGATATGGGATGCACTTAGTAGTTGATAAGTCTTGGCTTCAACCCACCAATATACCCTCAAAATGTCTCTCCTGAAACAATCATTCAATATATTGACAGAGCCTTCAACCTGGCTAACCTCATCCTAAGACAATTTCAAAGCTCTTTTCTCATCAGCTTGCACTCAGGTGGCAAAAGCAGGGAGATCTCTGTGAGTTTTTGAGGCCATCCTGGTCTACATAGTGAGTTCCAGGACAGCCAGAGCTATGTAGAGAGATCTTGTCTAAATAAGTAAGTAAATAAAATATCCAACTCAAATAGAAAGAAGAAAAGAGAAAACAAAAAATAAACAAACAAACCAACAGGAAAAAAAAAACCCAGAGAAATGTGTCATGAGTCCCATATACTGTTACTGGTTCCAAAGCCAGGCTCTAGTGGACAGAACATCTTGAGTCATGCTTTGAGATTCTTCAACTGTCCCCAGAATCAGAGTAGAGGTAACATTTTCCAGGAGCAGAAAAACCACAGGTAGGGTTGCAGAGATGACCTGATAGGTAAGATCTAGCTACATGAGCATGAGAATCTGAATTTAGATCCTAGCGCCCAAGTGAAAAAAAAAAAAAAAAGCAAGCATGATTACAGCCCTGAAGCCCCAGGAGAGGGAGACAGAGGCAGGAGGCAGCTGCCAGCCTTGCTCCAAGGACAATGAGAGACCATGTCCAAAGGCGATAAAGTGAAGAATGACAGAGCAAGACACCCAATGTCCACCTCTGCCCTCCATATACATGTACCCCCATACATAGGCACATATGCACATACATGTCATACACACACACACACACACACACACACACACACACACACACACAAAGAAAAAGCCAAATCCTGAGCCATATTTTTAATTCTAATAGCATGAGACCTAAAGTAGAATGCACATGTGATTCCATATTTTATACAGAAGTAAAAATAATGATGATGTGATAGCAATCAATCATAACAAATATTCTGTGCCAAACACTATGAACTGTGAAGGTGTGGTGTTCTCTTAGGGCCTTTAAACAAGGCTGCAGAATCTAAAAAATCTATCCCGGGACATCTACGTGATCTAGAAACCGAGAAGGGTTAGGGGCGTCCACCAAGCAGAGGTGGCGAAACCCAGCAGTAAGTGGATGCAAGACTCCAAACCTTCTGCTGTTCTGAATTTAAACATGGCTTTGCCATGACTAGATCAAAACTTGGTGGGAAAAGACAAATGACAAGCAGCACAGAGTAGCCATTGAACTACTGAACGAAACTGAAATGGCACCCATCGTCCAAGGATGTCAGGAGAACGGTGGCCTGAGGAACTAAGCCCAGTGTGAAAGGCTTTTCTCATGTCCACGACACTGGAGCTCTCCCAGGCCCCCAAGCTCAAAGCCTGGCAGGCAGTTTTTACTCACTCTCTGGCTTCTTTCATCTGGTCAGTCACCAGCATCTATTCACTCTTCCTTTTCATTTATCCCACAAACTTTTTATTTTTTAACTCCATCCAATGACAGCTGGTCACTGACCAGAAAATAGAATCTTTCCCCTACATTACTCCAGAGGTGTCTTAGCTGGTCTCTTCTTCCTCCGGTTTAGTCTTCTCTCCAGCTTGCCTTCCACCCTGAGGTGAATGATGTTTACAATAGAGGGGTGTTCCTCATAGGGGCGATGACTGTAGCAAGAGGAACACAGATAGCCAGATCAGTGTTGAAGGCCTTCTGTGTACCGAGAACCAGACGAGGAACGTTGCAAATGATTCGGCATTTCAAGAACATTGTCTATGAAGAAGGTACGCGGTTTTTGTTTTGTTTTGAGAAGAAACTGAGGCTTAGAGAGGTTAGGTAGCTTGCCCAAGGGCGCAGAGCCACCAAGTGGTTGAACCATGAGTAGCACCCTGACTCAATCGCCCCAGACTCTAAAAATGAAAAAAATAAATAAATAAAAATTAAAAAACAAATCTGACGCCACCGTTCAAGGCTAAATTCTCCAACAGCCTCAAGCATGCTTGGAATGACGCCTAAACTCTTAAGCATGGCACCCAAAGTCCTGGAAACTCCTCCAACTTCCTGGTCCCTCACTCCTGAACGTAAGACCTGTCACTCCGTTCCCAAAACTACCTGGTAGCAGCCGCTCCTGAGGACAAGAGTCCATCTTCCCCACTATGGCACAGTCTCCCTCCTCTGATGGCTTCCTCGTCATTTCTCCATGCTGGCCTCGGCATCAGCTTCTCTGACATAATAGAGTAGTACTCTGCGCACCCCTGAAGCCTGGTGCAAACTTCTACTCGGTTGCTCTCTGTGCCTCTTGCTTCCCTTACTGCTTACTTTTCTCAGGAGAACAGAATCGGGTTCTCTGAACGTTTGGTGCCTCGGACAGTATCCAGAAGGTAAGTAGTAGATAATAAGTATCCTCGAACGACCTAGTTAACAAAGACAGAAAGTGAGAAACAGAGATGGACGGAGGGGAGGGAGGGGGAGGAAAGAAAAAAAAAGGAGGAGGAAGTGAGGGAGAGAGAGAGGAAGGGAAATGGGTTTAATGGGTTGGAGATGAGACTACACTTAGGAAATACCCACGCGGAGTGAAAGTCTGGAGGGATTAGCAGCCTCAAGCACAATGTACCAACAGGCTTTGGAAGATGCTTCTCGGGGCCCTGATTTCAGGCTTTATTGAACCAACTGCCCAGAAGAAACCAGCATACCTTCCTCTGGTCACTGTCCCTTCTCATCCCTACACCAAACACCCAGAATACATTAATAATATCACCCTCTTGCACAATAACCTCCAGCAGATCCTCAGTGCCTGAAACTATGGCTTAGAATCAGAGCTGAGGAATGCACGCTTTATCCAGGCATTATCAGACAGGGCCTTTCAACATCCCATTCCATTGTGGCCCTGTATTAGCCTTCTGGCTCAATCAAAGTGGCTTATGGAAGCTCCCAGTGCGCCTTATCTGTTCCCACATCTGGTTCTGTCTCCGTTGACATTCCATTGCTCAGCATTCCTTCTCCTCCCGGAAGATTCTGGCCTGCATTTCAAAGTCTGAATAAAATTTCTATTACCTCCTCTAGGCCTTCCTCTGTGCATCCCTGCCAAAAAAACGATTTCCCTTCCTCTGAGATTTTTCTAGCTCTGTACTCGCTGCTCCCAATACCCACAGCCTTGAGTGAATTCAACCCCCCTCCTGTATCTGGTTTTCAGAGTGTTGTGACATCAAATCCCACTGCTGTTCCATTTTATGCTAGGCCTTGGTTCTCATCGCTCCTTTCTGTGCTAGGTGGTCAGCATGTCAGTTCCTTCCATCTCTCACAGCACTGTTAAGTCACTCACTGGTCTGCTGGACTCAGTGGGTTCCACCTTCTCTGCTGACCTTGTCACAGAAATGCACTGAAATTCCCAAACTGGCTGATGTCATTTCCTTTGCTCGCATTAAAAACAACAGTGAAATATCACCTGGCTGACACACGGTCTTTCCTCCGGGGACAAGTATTTCTACTGCTTACCCAAAGCCCATTTTCCTTCTTCCTTTTCTTTACGGACAATGACACCTTTAAAAAAACAAAGGCTAACGAATACATTTTCTTTAAAACTTCCCAAAGTCATAAGCGACCAAAAGAAAAATAAGTAGAACTCCTTAGGTGAGAAAGTCCCTTAAGGGAGTGGACTCAGCTGGACAACCTATTCTTTTCTTCCTCTCCAATCTCTTTCCTCTTGTGTAGAACTCAGTTGAGATGGGTTAGGAAAACAACAACAACAACAACTCCTGGCCAAAGGAATAGGATCTCTGGCCTGGGTGAAGACTTGATAATGCAGGTGGGCTGAGTCAATCGCTTTGACTAAGGGATCACCCTTGAGAAGACAGGCTCACTTTAAGCAATGCTAAAGTGATAGTTAAATAACTAAAGAATAACTAGTTCTTTAATGAGATACTGTGTGTTTCCCCCGCAGAATCCTTGCCCCTAGTGAGGGACTGGGAGTTAGACAGAGTCCCTGATAGGCAGACAAACAGGGAGAGATGCCATAACTAGGTCATGAAGACGGTCGACTTCCAAAATGGCTGCCTTCCTCTTTTCCAAGACGGCTTCTTCCTCAGCCTCCAGACCTAAAGCAAAAGCCTTGCAGACTAAAAACAAAGGCCTGGGGGACTTTTTATCTTCCTCCAGTATGGCTCTCCTACTGATAGACCTGCCTGACTGGTTCACTGCCAATCAAGACATGTTTACACAACAACTGTGGGCCAATCAGCCATCCTGTCTTTGTTCAAATTAACCAGCCCTTACCTGGGGAAGAAAGACCCATCACTCAAGGAGAGGCTGGATTTGGGGCTCCCTGAAAAACCCCTCTACGGTGATACTGTGTTCCCCAATATATTGTGCATCCTAATAAACTTATCTGGGGTCAGAGAACAGAACAGCCACTAGATAGAGATAGAGGCCAAAAAATGGCGGCACACACACCTTTAATCCTAGCATTCTGGAGGCAGAGATCCATCTGGATCTCTGTGAGTTCAAAGCCACACTGGAAACAGCCAGGCATGGTAACACACACCTTTAATCCCAGGAAGTGATAGCAAGAAGCAGAAAGGTATATAAGGCATGAGGACCAGAAGCTAGAGCCTGGTTAAGCTTTTAGGCTTTTGAGCAGCAGTTCAGCTGAGATCCATTTGCATGAGGACACAGAGGTTTCCAGTCTGAGGAAACAGGATCAGCTGAGGAATTGTTGAGGTGAGGAAGCTGTGGCTTGTTCTGCTTCTCTGATCTTCCAGCATTCACCCCAATACCTGGCTTCAGGTTTGATTTTATTAATAAGACCTTTTAAGATTCGTGCTACACCCCTCTGAAAAGCTGTCCATCTTGGTCTCTGTGTGCTTGTCATGTGTGTTGGCACGTTTCCTCATTCCTAATGAAATTCTTTCTTCACCAGCTGGTTCTGTCTGCACCTGTCTGCTATGTTAGAGAATTTCCCCAACCTTTTCCTGCGTTTTAATTCTTTAACTGGCTGAGAAAAGGAACCCAATCAAGACCCATAAGTGGTAACATGAGTGCAGAAGCTTATGGCCCATAGGCTTGTGTGGTTATAAATCTGCCCATTTTTCCAACCAACTCATAATTGTGTAACTTCCTTTTCTTTTATCTCTTTTCTAAGGATACTTTTCTTAACACTTTAGGCTCCCCACTCCCTGACATTTGGGGTGTTTTCACTCCTCTAAAGCCCCCCACCACCACCACCACCATCACCACCACCACCACCACCATGTGACCGACCTCGATGTCATCTTAAATGGCATGGTTTGTCCTTTCTTCGACTCCCTCTTCCAAGCATCCTGTCTGACCTGAGTTCTTTCTTTTAAACACTAATAAAAATTTTCATTGAACTTACATGAATCTATTTTTAAATTCTCTCATTAATGAAACTAAGAACCGTAAAAGTGAACCCCAATTTTCCTTGGATCAGTTGTGCTAACTACAATCAGACATCTTGAAGCATATAATGGCCTTAAAAAATGAAACAGCAATGCAGTGGTGGTGGTGTACACGTGTAATTGCAGCATTCAGGAGGTAGAAGCGGGGGAATATGGAGTTCAAGTCTACCCAGTGAGTTCAAGACGACAAGAAACCTTATCTCAAAACACGTACACACATACACACACACACACACACACACACACACACACACACGAGAGAGAGAGAGAGAGAGAGAGAGAGAGAGAGAGAGAGAGAGAGAGAAAGAGAGAGAGAGAGAGAGAGAGAGATAGGAAATAGTAAAATATCAAATAAATCTGTGCTACTAAAAGTGTCTAGGAACATCTATATTCAAACTTTTTTGCAATATAAAAGCTAAATTATCTTCTGTCTACATAAGGAATAATTATTTTAATTTTTTTGTATGCAATAAGACTCATCTTACCTGTTTTTGATGACAGAAAAGATGCCTAGATCCTGTACCTATGCTCTTAATTCCCTTGTAAACTTGATTCCATCAATTAGCACTCATCATTCTTAAAACACTGTAGTCAAGTTCAAGTCTATTGATCAATAAAAATAAAAGAATAGAATATACAAAGGAAGAATAAAACAAAATGAGGAGTGGAGGGTGTAGCTAGAGTTTTCCTGCCTGGCCCACAGTCAGGATAAATCTCTTTCACCTGCCAGTCCCACAGCCGCTCAGACCCAACCAAGTAAACACAGAGACTTCTATTGCTTATAAACTGTATGGCCGTGGCAGGCTTCTTGCTAACTGTCCTTATATCTTAAGTTATCCATTTCCATAAATCTATACCTTGCCACATGGCTCGTGGCTTACCGGCATCTTTACATGCTGCTTGTCCTGGCGGTTGCTGGCTGGCAGGCTGGCAGGCAGTGACTCCTTCTGCCTTCCTGCTCTTTTAATTCTCTCTGTTAGTCCCGCCTACTTCCTGCCTAGCCACTGGCCAATCAGTGCTTTATTAGCAACACATTTGCCATACAGAACATCCCACAGCAGGAGGGGAAATGTTTAAATCCCTTTTCCAACTGAAGTTATCACCCCAGCTCTCTGCCTTTCATCTCTGGGAAATACTGAGTGTTGCCTCCCAGACTTCTTTGAAGCTCTTTGTATGAAATTTGGTTTCACCTCATGCACTGAGGTAAACCCACATAATATCGCAAGTAGCATGCCACTGGCCAACATCTGTCCCCAGCCTCCTTCCTGTAGCTGACCCTCACTAGTTGATGAAGACAGATGCTCTAAGCCTCATGGAAGATTTAAAGCTGTCTTTGTTTACTGTATTGCCTGTCACACAGGTGTGTGTTCCCTCCCCGAGTCTCTATGCAGAAATGCTTTGCTGGGGCTTTTCTTCCTCTGGCACACACTGGACAAACACGCGATTTGCATTTCCACTTTCACTTCCAATACTTCCCGCAGCTACATTTCCATATGCACTGACCTGCTGAGGTTCCAAGCCACTGAGCCATGGCCTTGGTGATTGGACATAACCTTCTAGAATATCGCAAGTTGAAGTTCAGCAGATTCAAAGTACCACTGGTTATCATTCTTTCAAACCTTTCGTTGTCATGTACTCTGCCTTGAGGAAAAGCACCCTCACCTTCAGACTTAAGAAGCATCCTGGATGAAGGCAGAAGTCCTGAGACGTGGCATCACTCAGCAGTTTAATCTTCCCGTTTGCTTCTAGACAATACTCACAATAATGCCTTTGGCTAAAGCCTGGCAGGGTACCTGGGAGTGCTCCATCTGTTTCTGCTTATCTTTCGCCAGCTCCTTGTTTAATTGTCCTCTGTGGGTCTAGATATCAGCCTGACGCTAGAATCTGTTAGAATGAGCTGCAGAGTGTGAAATATGTTATGGAAAGGTCAAATTATATTCAGAGGAAAATGATGATGGTGGTGATGAGAAAGAATAGCCTTAGTATATGAAGCACATGAGAACTTATTTCTAAGTTTGTCCTGGTTTTCTTGGTCACAGGGTATAATGCCCAGACTAGAAAAAGATCAGACGTATCTGAGTGACATTTGGAATTAAGGAAAAGCAGTAATTACTAGGAACCAACATGGGCTGAAAAGGTAAAGAAGGATGCCAAATTAAACTTAATTTACTTTCCCATGCAGAAGTTCTATTATAAAGGGAATGTTTAAATGACAAGAGCCCTCAGGAGATATGAAAATCAGATGCTGTTTTTACCATAACTGCTTCTATCTACCCAGCTGAATGTTGAAGGGCATGAATTTTGAGGCAGCTTAGCAAGCCAGAGCTCTCCTATCCATAATAATTGTATCTTTCCTAGCCATGATAACACTGGACAATCAATATTCAGGCAGCACTTGGTATGGATGTAGTCTTGTGCTTTGATACTTAGATAAAGTTTCTATTGCTGTGAAGAGACACCATGAACCACAGTAACTCTTATAAAGCAAAACACTTAATTGGGGCTGGCTTGCAGTTTCACAGGTTTAGTCCATTAACATCACGGTGGGAAGTGTGGCAAAGAGCAGGCAGACATGGTGTTGTAGAAGGAGCTGAGAGTTCTACATCTTGATCCACAGGCAGCAGGAAGAGACAGTGACCCACTTCTCCTAACAAGGCCACACCTACTCCAACAGGCCACACCTACTCCAACAGGCCACACCTACTCCAACAAGACCACACCTACTCCAACAAGGCCACATCTCCTAATAGGGCATTCCCTGTGGACATAGGGGGGCCATTTTTTTATTCAAACCACCACAGAAACTAACAATGAAACTTCATTTTTAACACTTGAAAGCTCATGAATTATTCCCATACTGACTACTCACTGAATTTCTGTACTGATAGGAGTTTCCTTGATGCCAGTAAATAAATTTAGCTTTCATTAAAAAAGAATAAATAAAGGAAAACAATACTTTATTGAAGTCTTCATTATGTTCTTTTACACTGTGAAAGACATGGAATAGGCATAGGGTATTGAGTCTTGTATAAGATTTTGAAAACAATATCCTATAGCTATTTATACAAGATAATGAATGGATAACTTATTTCCAATAGGATTAATAAAAAAATCTTCTATATAGAATCTTCCAGAGACAGCTGATTGCTTTTCTAAAATGGAGACTGGCCTGCCATGTATCTTAGGTGTAGAACACAGGCTGAACATGTGTGAGATCCTGCCTAGACGCTATACCTAGCATGCCAAAATTTTAAAAAGAAAAGCCAGGCAGAGTGGCATGTGTCTATCATGCCAGCATTTAGGAGATGGAGGCAGGATGATCAGAATTTCAAGGTCATTCCCAGATGCAGACCAGCCTGTGGTATATGATAAACTGAATAAAGATGGGTACCTATGGTCCACCCAAGTGTGATTTGTTCTTGACCATCATACAGACACTTCCTCTATTGAGGTTCACATTTCTCTAGCAGCAAAGTTACTTAATAATACTAACCAGCTACTGTGTTAGGCACCACCACAGTTTCCCCAAATGATGTAAGACTAGATCACCTGGAGAGTACTGCTCTCTCTCCCTCTCTTCCTCTCTCTCCCTCTCTTCCTCTCTCTCCATCTCTTCCCCTCTCTCCCCCTCTCTCTCCCCCTCTCTTCTCTCCC